>JBBPOF010000439.1:0-24135 GCA_038091315.1 Porphyrellus cyaneotinctus | reverse complement strand
CATGCTGAACAAGAATGATCCGATGGATTTCGTATTTGGGTTTGGTCGACGAATATGCCCCGGTACGTGCACACATCGAGATCAGTGGACTGCGATGGTTCACACCTGTTTTCTGTTTGCCTCCATTAGGGCGGTACACCGCAGATGCATCAATCTTTATTTCCATCGCCACGATGCTCGCGACGCTCGAATTTTCTCCTCTCAAAGATCCCCAGGGTAACGACATCTCCTTCCAGGTCAAATGGGTGAGCGGCATCACTCAGTACGTGGTTCTGTATGACATTCTCTTGGGTGCTTACCCGATTATATTATTCTCTATGATATTCAGTCGCCCTGAATTATTCCCGTGTCGCATCTCTCCTCGCGCACATGTGAACAAATCATTTCTAGAGCGTATATGTGCGGAGTAGGACCGATATAAGTTCTGGATGTTATTGCACCTGGGCTGGCGCCGGGTGGTTTCGATGGTAGAACAGAGGAAGATGGTTAAATGACTTTCTTGATCTGTGCGACGTGGTATTTGTTTGTTTCTTAGACCCTGTCGAGTTCCCGCCAGCGGGAACAATGCTATTGGACAAGCACTTTTCTCGTGCGCAAATTTCTACATTTCATGACTTGGCCGGACGTAGTGGTCTGTTTCTGGGGAAACTTTCGGCACCACGATCAATCTAGACCATCGTTGACATTAAGAGTCAGTTTTATTTCCAAGAACAAAGTCTAAAGACTTGCATAGCTTGAATCTTGAAAAAGGTATTGCTGTGGACCTAGTCTATTCGACCTGCCAAACATTGGCTGTCAGAAAATCTGTAGTCATTGTCATTGCAGTCGACACTGACTTGTAGCGGTCAGACGTGACGGACTCGATTACTACATAGCTTAGATCAGCGAACGTCTGGTAATCGTGGCGCCACCTGTTCGTTGACGCAGTGCACAACAACGATGGCGCCCTTTCTCGACACCGTAAAGGCGAGTCCAACATATAATCTAACTTTCCTTGGCGCTGTTATAGCTTACCATCGTTTGCTTTCTCCAATCTCCTTGAACGTACTTTCAACCAGTCCTTCGCCGATGTACCCATCACAGCTGATGGGATCGACACGCTCGCTTTCCTCGAAGCATCGGAAGGCGTCGTGCGGTTGTTCAGTACGTACACATAGCATCGATCAACATGGATGGACGGCAGAGAACCCCACGCTGATCACCCCACACCACGACAGAACTGCTCGAGAACCCCGCATTCGCCCCCGTCGTGAGTGATCTCGAAGGAAACATCACCGTACGTTCTTTTTCTCTCTCGTATACCAATTCGTGGTCCTCGACATGCCTCTTTTTATATAGAAAGTTCGTACTCGGTACCTCGCAAAACCCACCGAATCTACCACCCTCGAGCTCCTCACGCTGAACGAACAACCCGAAAAGAAACGCATCGCCACAGAAGGCCTCATGTGGCTCCTTCGCGGCCTTTTGTTTACGCATCAGGCACTCCACGCCGCTCAGAGTGATGCGAACCTCGAGCTTGCCAAGGCGTTTACCAAGGGGTACGAAGCCAGCTTGAGGGAGCATCACAACTTCGTCGTGAGGGGCATGTTTTCGGTGTGTTGTCTCTCTTAGGGCTCTTCTTGTTCTGGTCCCTTTGCGTTTGCTGGGCGCGTGGGGTTACGTGGGTGATTTGTATATGCTGATGCTTCGCTTGGTAAATCAGCTCGCGATGAAAGCATGTCCATACCGTAACGACTTTTACGCCAAACTGGCCGCGGATCCGGATAGTGGCGCGTCCGTCGCAGGCGACAAGGTCAATGATGAACTCGACAAGTGGCTAGCAGGGCTCAACAACATTGTTGGGCAGATGCGAAAGGTGTACAAGGAGAAAGGGTACGGAAATATCTAACTGATGCGTCCCGGTTTGTTCTTGTACACCTCCTTCTCCTGGATGAGCTGAGTTCGAGTTCTGTACTATCTCGATTCCGTTTGTCAATTTGGACTCATGGGTTGCATGGACCTTCAAACATCGGATTTTTCCGTTGTCTGATGATTAGAAATGTTTACTAGGGCAAACGTGTAGCGACACCAAGTGTTCGATAACACGGACCGCCAGAGGCCAGCCGAGAACCCCAACGTACTTACACACTGCATATCACAAAAACTATTGATAACTCCGCATCCCAAGTGTCTATCCCAAGAAAACCTTGATGTCCATTAGGGGACCTTCGCCCTTGCCGCCACCGCTCGTCGTCATTTGGTCGTCACCTCCCTAAACTTGGACTATATTTCTCCCGATACAACAACGGCATCGAGCAGCTGCTCATGCACAAAGGACACCACCTCCAAATCGCAAGGACGATCCGCCGCTTCGACAGACCAACACTGCATCATGAAATCCCACTGATCGTCTGTGACGAGAGCGGTCCAGAGAGGACGTTGCGGAAGTTCCCCCCTGGATAGCGCCTCTATCACTTGTTCATCGTGGGGAAAATCGTGATAGGGTCGGTGACCGCTCAAGACCTGTCAAAGAACAGAAGGCGAAGTACGCGAATCGTCAAGGGATCACGATATCGGGTCAGCATCCTCAGCACACCCAACCAAGGCACAGTAGATACGCACGTGGAGCATGATACCAGCGAACGAATAGATGTCGCTTTGCACCGTCGGAAAGATTTTGGGTGTATTATTGCGTTCATTCGAGACTGCGAGAAAATCTAATAGTTCGGGCGCTGTCCAGCGAAGCGATGCATTGGCTTGGTATGCAAACGTCAACGAGCTGCCTTCCATCTCGGCCAGGACCACTGATAGACCGAAATAGGCAATACATGCTCTTCCACTGCCATAGACAAGGACGTTTGACTATAATCTTCACGTGAGTCGACGCAAACAGTCATGGCAAACCCAACATACATCAGAGATATCGCCGTGCACGATAAACTCGGAATGCACTAGATTGGACAGGACGTGTCATTGACTGAGCAACGATGTGTGGAACAAACACTTACGATACTGTAGTCCCAAAGCGACATCATTGATCTGTAGTGCTGCATTCAGATATGGTCGCTGTTAGAATCAAGATGCCTACTCACAATACAAAATCTCAATGGTGTTGTCAAGTCGTCGTTGCGGCGACCGAGAAACTCCGCCAAAGTACCATTCTCCATCCACGGATATACCATGGCGGGAAAATCCCCATAATCATCAATTGTCCCGAGCAATGGTAAGACATTTTTGTGGTCAAGCTTCAACCAGAGCTTGATGTCCCGACGAAGGCGCTGTGAAAAGAATTCATCATGGATGCAGGCGATCGTCTGATTGTACGCACTCTCCGCTTGGATTGGACATTGCCATGTACCGTATAGTTTTTGATTGCTTTGATTGCGACCTAAGTTATTTGAGTGTATAGCTTCGCAAAGTCAAATTGGGAACACAACTTGTATGGACTTCCCATTCATACTGAATGTACCTCTGTGGGTATCAGTGTGAGTACTACTAGAGACCAGAATTCTCCCGTCCGGCATAATTCTTCCAGTAAGGTCATGGGTAGGGTCGGATAGACTGCGGTTAAAATTGAGACATGAGCGAATAAACCTGAACGTATAACACATACATTTCCTTGATAAAACTCTTATCTCCACTTTCACTCACTGCTCTCCTTGATATCGTTGGACTTGGCGGTGACTAAAACGTTGTCAGTCCTTCACAATTACATCCCGAGTGGTAATTTACCGCAAGACTACGGAACGAAGGAGACTGCAATGACTCAACGTTGGTGTGCGCATTGCTACTTCCTTGGGTAGAGGACTGGGAAAAACTATTGGGCATCGATAAGTCTATGAAAAGGAAATGAACCTACAGTGGGAGTTCGCGGATGATTAATCTATGCAAGGAGACATCGGTCAACCAGTGTTTGACGGTCTTATGTATCACCCACCGTGTCACCTCGCTTTCTGTTCTGTATGTTCAAGATATCGCGACCATACGAAGTCAGGCTTTGGGGAGAGACAGGAACAGTAATCTCGGGGCTTCCCTCAAACCTGCTGGCGGGTATTTGAACCCCCTGCAATAAGAAGATGAAAAGCGATCGCATGATATGGTGGAAAAAAATTACAGCTTTGGGAACATGTGAGTCGCTATGGCGAAGAGAATCCCTGGTAGGCTTGCCCCAGGGTAGGTGGAAACTATTCCTTGCCTGTACAAACATGTCAGGCAGTACACGTCTAGCCAAGAATGGACATACCAGTCCTCGGTTGGGCTCCAAGGGGAAGAAGCTGAAAAGGACAGGAGCGATGATCCGCAGGTCCCATACACGCACATTCGAATCCTGTGTTCCGCTGACGAGACGTCCATTGTCAGGTGAAATCGAAATGCAATTCACTCGTGCGTCATGTGGGATAGTCGGTCCAATTTGTTGGAAAGTGGTGGCTTCCCAGAGACGGACAGTTTTATCCAATGAGGCGGTTGCGATGAATTTGGCGTCGTGGGACAAGGCGATCGAAGAAACGACATCGCAATGTCCCATATACGAGGCGAGTCGCGCGCCAGTGTGAGGATTGTAACGTTTGATAGTGCCGTCGATGCATCCGGCAAGGAGGCTGTTGCCGTCGGAAGACCATGCAAGCGACCAAGCTTGTTCATCGATGGTCAATCCGACCCAGGTAACATTCGTACGAATCGTAGCGTCCCAGATCTGGATAGTTTCCCGATCACAGCTCGCGATTTTCGTTCCGTCCGGGGAATAACAGACACACCAGACGGAGTCATTGTGTCCCTTGATTGGAACGACGACTTGCTCGAGTGTTGTTGTGGACCATACGAGCATCCTTCCGTCTTGCGCGCCACTTGCCAACTGGCTTGAATCTGGAGAAAATGCCACCGACTTGACCACGTCCGCATGTCTCGCAATCGATTTCTTGACTTCTCCGCCGGGACTCTCGAGGTCCAAAAGTCTTATCCTCCCGTCCGTCCCCCCAACGGCCAGCCAATGTTTGTTTGACGAGACGGCAATTGTACAGACCATCAGTTCCTTCACTATTTTGCCACGTCCGTCTGGTAAACTCCACCGTCGGACGGTCATGTCCTCGTCGGATGCGCTAATGATTTCGTTATTCGAAAGGAACGCGACGAATGCCATGCTACCCTTGTGAACCCGCAATAACGCTGGCGTTGGGTGACCTCTACCACGATTCACAACACCAGTCAGACTCGGTGTCATAGTCGCCAGTGACTGTGGTCCGATGCGGTCGAGATGCCCTCAGTAAAGAGAAGGTACGAAAGGAAGAGGAAGGACGTAGGGTGGCTGATGGGCGTAAGACTAATCGCAAGCTCCGAGCTCTATCCCCCCACTGTCATGTTCACAGCCGCCAATGAACCTGTTCAGGGTGTTTATAATTATCGTCCCTTGTGCGGCTGTTCGGTGACTTTTCTCAGGATGAGGCTGATTGGTTGTTTGCCCCACGTTTTTTTATTTATTTACGTAATTTCCCCTGCTTCGACGATGCTAAGAGTACTACAATTGCAAGTCCGGGCCAAGAACGAGAGCGGATCTTCCATTGCGCTCGCCGCAATGGAGCCAAGTTAAATGGTAAAGCTATGCGCACTATCTCGTCCGAGATGCCTATAATGATAGCTGTCAATGTATGTAATACCGACAGTTTCATCAGCAAAATGTCGTGACCTGGCTATACCAGCGCTTCGTCAGCGACTTCACTGCAACCCATTTGAGAGGCAGCGAATAACAAAAAAGGAATTAAGGTCAATCCGACCGAATCGAAGGTGTGGTTTTTTCCTTCCCTTGGTCAACGTAGCTACTCAAATATGTACATGCACAAAGCTTTCGTAGGGATCCCGTAGGAGTGCCTGAATCTGGTCCTGTGGAGTTCCCTTTCTGTAATCTGTTCCTATCTCGCTTTGCGGTGCCTGTCATCTTTCCCATAAGTTGTCGACACGTCGCACAGTGGCATGTCGGTGATGCTATCTTACCACCCGACAGTCCGGCGCGTGCTGGTCGCCCTTTCTTGGCACTTTTACAGAGGAAACTTTAGGCGGAGTTCCTTTCTCTCTCCTTTCCTTCCTGCCACCGCGATTCTACCAAAATCTCGGTGTCCCGCTGTGGCAATCATTGCAGGAATGTAGGCAAGTTTCCTGGACTCTTTTGGCAGTTCATCCACATCCTCTCACTCGCGGTTGAACCGCCAGAGACAGCCGGGACGTGTTCAAGATGCTACACAGGACTCCGTCCCTGACGTTTGCGAGTGCTAATACCAAATATGCACGCGCCATGAACGCCATGATAAAAAGAGGCCGGTAACCGGCCACGCGTACCGAGGTTCAAGGGAGACGAGTCGCTGATCGAATGACCTCTCAAGCTATGCAATGACTGCCTTACTGACCCACGGTAGTGGATTCCCGGGGATGTACAGAAACTTTGGAATTCTGCAACTACTTAAAACAGAGATACATATCGCCCAAGGCCTCGGCAAGAATTTGGGACTTCAGGCATTGAGTTTCAGATGCAACTCAACCTCTCCCCTGATGCTCTTGAAAAAATCTTCCGTGGTGTACTTGGGCTTCCAGCCAAGGGCACGTAAACGAGTCGCGCTAATTTTACAGTTGGTTCCAAGGAGCCCAAGCTAGAAGTATGATATCTTCTGATCAGCAATGCATAAGCAGTGTTTCATCCGAGGACACATACGTAAGGGAATTTCTTAAAGTCCTCCTCATCGAACGAGTTCGGTTCCGGCGTCTCGCTCAGGCCCAGATCGTGAAGAGCTTCTCCAATCTTGGCGGAAATATCTTTAAACACGTGGTGACCATTCTCGCCAAAGTAGAGCCCCTCACGACCATGACCTGCTCTTCCTTCTAGAATGGCATTGTAAAGGACAATGTACATATCCGCGGCTGCCAAACACATTTGCACCAATGAGCCTTACCCATTCAGTACAGAACAGTCGCCATACGCACCGTCATCGATGTGAAGGTCCGGCCACACGCTCAGTCCTCGACCGACATAGCCAGCACGCTTCCTCACAATACTGCAGGCAATAGCCATCGGAATCTGGATGGAACGGGTGTGCTGAACGCCCAGATCCACCAATTTTCCAGAAGGCACACCATAGATCGTCGGAGGACAGATAAAGTATGCCTTCACGTACCCTGGTAACAGTGAGTGAGTGAACACGCCGTGGGTTGGAATTGACATGCTTCGGTGGTTGGGCGACAATCCGCCGCACACAGAACTCACCTTCCTTATCAGCATCGATGATGGGACCGTCGACGTTCCGGTGAAGTTGGGTTGCCGCGATAGTGTCTAATCTGACTAGGTCGGTGTCATCCCAAGCCGTCTCAGTCGAAGGGTCGCCTTTTGCATTGTCCATGACGATGGCTGGCAAAGCAGTGATCAGGGTGATGAGCAACGGGTGCCCGACAAGACGTACCACTTCCAGTCTAAACGACCATGTGTTAGTCGATAAGGGCTCTATGAAGTAATAATCACTCACAGTATGTATGAGAATGGGTGGTTTTCCGGTTGCCTCGTACCTCTTCTTCAGACCTCTCAAAATTGCGAAATTTGCATCCGTGTTATCGGAATCCGCCTATGCCATCGGAATGATGGTTAGTACTAACCATTCGTTCAGTATCAGTGGAGGTGCACCATTGAGAATATGACATCACTCTGAGAAGCTTGTTTCTCGAGAAGTGCATGGTCATCGTAGGATCCCAAGACAGTTTTTATTCCTAGCGATTCCAAAGGGGTAGCCTTGGACGCGCTGCGGACGAGAGCGGTGAACTCAGAGGTCGCGGAGGTGGAGTGCCGGAGAAGGCGATCGACCACAGAGCCACCGACATAACCTGAAGCGGAGTCAGATAGGAGTTATATAATAATCACCGACCACGACACACCAGTGGCGCCTGTGATGAAAACTTGTGTTTTGGTAGACATAGAGGGTTTGGAACGTAGTGGTAATCTCGTTGAAGCAACTATGCGGACTCGCCCCTCTTATATGCGACCGAGTGACGCCCTTTGACGAAACGATGACCAAGCTTGCTTCATAAGTCAACAACGTTGCTTTCTCAGCGATCCTTCTATTGCGCCATCACGATTCGGGCTTGTCGGCGTTTTGAAGTCTAATTATTCCACCTCCTTGGGACGATAACCCGACACTAGAGAGCGATCAATGGTCAGCTCCTCCTTAGACTAATCACTCAAGGATTTCTCACCTAAAAGTGAAGTCCCCATCATCAATGACTAGACGACGTCACTAAATAGAGACGTTCGAATCAGAATATCACTTTGTAAGGTGCCGAACGGTTCAATTTGGATTGCAGTGCCATTCATTGATTCGAGGTTTATACGACTCCACATCTCACCCTCATTCGTGCCGAGTCCGTGACCCAAACTACCGCGCACCGCCAACCCAGTAGAAGATCGTGGCATGGGAAACAGGGGTCACGTCGGTGACAACCATAGCGCGACGTCCGTACTCGGGAAATACTGACCAGTGGGTTAGTGGCTGAGACCTCCATCGCAACGTAATTAGCTTCGGACACGCCAGCGTACGCAGCGCCAGTGCCAGGGTACATAAAAAATGACTGATAATCTAGATGCGCGAGATGAGGGTGGTGTTGATTTCCTACAGCGAAGTTCCATGTGTCGAAGGGAGCCCGAACATGACATATTCATTGATTTATCGTACCAAACACTAGCCAATGAAAGTTTTATACATCCTCTCAAGAACAAATTGACGCGGTAGCCATTGTAAGAGATAAAACAGGGTGGACTTGTTGCCTAATGTCATATATGGCGGTGGGCTGGCACTGAGCACCTGAGCCACCACTTTCCGTGCGAACTCGCTCGCATCCATGCTTCCTCGACCCTGGCTGGCGTTCATCCGCTGAATTATGTTCGGCTCGAAATCCTTGTACATCGTTGTGGGTGAGAGTGCGAGGGTTGCCGCCTGGTTCTTTGCAATATTAGAAGAGACGGCTCCAGGAGCGATAAGGATGACTTTAACGCCGAATGGTCTGCACTCCATCGCGAGACCTTCGGTGATGGAATGTAACGCTGCCTTGGCAGCACAATATAGAGCATTCCACGGGGTCGTTCTGCTAGACGCTTAGCCAACGGAGTTCGAGCAGCGTCTAGAACTCACACTAAACCCACGATAGAACCGATATTTACGATCAATCCTTGCTTGCGTTTGAACATGGAAGGTATTACGGCGTTCGACACGCGCAGAGCACCAAAGGTATTTAGTTCGAAAGCCTTTCGAATTTGGTCGATGGTCGCTTCAGCTACCGGGCCTACCGACCAATGTTATGCATAGAAAACGGGACCAAAATAGGTGAAGCCATTGACAGAACTCACCGATGGACAGGGCACCCGCATTGTTCACGACGATGTCGATTTTACCAGTTTCCTCAAGGATGGTTTGCACTGTGCGTTCGATATTATCTCCGTTCGTCACGTCCAGAACAAGTTTGCGAATGTTCGGGTTCTGGAATCCTCCCATACGTTCGAGCCTCGGAGCCGTTGCGTATACGATACACCCTCGCGAAGCAAATTCCTCGCATCTACACCAGTGGTTCAACCAATCGTCGGCACCCGGTAAGGCCAATAGCACGTACAATGCGAACCCTATTCCACCTGCAGAGCAACCAGTGATGAGCACTACCTTTACTGACATTAATTGTTGAGATCTCGGTTGTCGACAAGTTCCACTCCCTCACGGTTGTTCAACTACCTTTTCTCGATGCAACGGCTACTTCTGTTCTCAAATTTACCGACTCGGCTTACCCGCACACTGGCAGTTATCAGAACTCTTGACCCTGTACGCCTTGCACAGGTTTTTCTCGACTTCGCAGCCATCGTTCGTTCGCAATTCTGGGATGGAAGACGAACAGGGCCTGACTTTATCTCTCCAATGGCCAGTCTCACCAAACGGCAATCAGGTCATCTCGCAAAACTCGTTCTCCAGTACTGTAAAAATCTACCAAAATTCGAGCCCGACCGCAGAGACCTATCATACAAGGATGGCGTCCTTCAGTCTATCAAAGAGGTCGTCCTCGATAGCAGCGCCGAGGCGGATACAGCCCCAGAACAGCGTGTAGTTCACCCCCAGGCTGTCGCAGTCTTGGATCTCGACGACGTTCCACATCGTCATGTCGAATCGCAGTACACCACAGCCGCAGATGTCGATCTCATGGTGCTCGTACCCATCCTATTCAACTTACTTGTTATTCTACGAACCCAAGAATGGTCTCCAGCTGCCGAGTTCATCGTGATCGATTTAATAGGCGCCCTCATACTTGGGCCAGGAACGCTGACCCTCATTCGGAGGACAGCGGTGCACCCCACGGAGTTGGACCCAGGTCCAGGATGTGCGGTGCTCATGGACGACGACTTCACAGTGGTGATTCGGGGCAGCCAAAGAATTGTGGAAGCACTCACAGAAGGTGGCTTCTATCTCTCGTTTTCGGATCCCCAACCGACACGAGGTGTAACGCCCATGACCGAGAGATGGCAAGAGAAGCAGGTCGTCTCTGACCTCCTATATGGTGCATTGGAAGGAGGATGTCGTGGCATATGCGAGGCCATAGCGATGCGATTTTTGCATTTGCATGTTGCCATTCCCAATCTCAGAGAGGTGGCGTATGTGGTAATCATCGGGCGCATGATGGTCAAGGCATGCTTCTGGGGACTGAAAGCATCTGCTAGCGATTCCGTGCCACCGGTTGCCGGAATAACGGCACTGCGATCAGTGGCCAGGTTGACAGGGGAGTTTCTGGGACTACTAATTGTAGCGGCCTGCATCGCGTCAACATCCTCCACCACAATACTTCTTCACGGTGCATCGTTCTTCGTTCAAACATCCTACTTTGGGTTATTCGCCAGGCTTGTCTTGCAATCGCAGAATTATCATATTCGGACAGAGCGATTTTTTGACGCGCTGGGTCGTCCTTTGATAAGGAAGTGGCCGTTCCACACACGGGCTTCGGCAGCAACTTTCGTGTGTCTAGTTCTTTGTCGGGATACTCCCCGACCCGTCAGAGGCATCAACGTTTTTGGTGTCTTGGACACCCTGATACCCAACCAACGGGATGTCTGGAGGGTGTGGAAGGCAAGGGTAGCTGATCGCATCGTCCACGAGGAATGTATTATCTTTGCGCCGACGATACCTATGTTTCCTGATGCGCGTCAAGAGCGCCTCAAATGTCTTTTGGACGAAGCTCAATCAGCCTATACTGAGTACCGCTCTTATCACCCTAATGCATAATAAACTCTCATGTTCTGATCCATCCATGTTGCTCTTCCATCTTTCTGCAATGTAATCTTTGCAAACGCGTTGCTTTGGATATACCGGGTGCCTCGGCTAAATAATAGCATAACAATCAAGTCGGCGGAAACAAATTGCCGTTGTAAATAAGATAAAAATGACTCGAAATGAATTCTCCCAGTGGAACTGGAGACCCTACTAGAACCCCGCCAATGAGACGCCGGAATCAGTCGGGGAGGGAGCTGGCGAGATAACAGGCTCAGGTTCGTCATCCAAGATGTTATGTATCAGACCCTTGCTCATCGCCCCCATGCGATCTCGAATGACTTTGGCCATGGAACCCGTCTTGAAGAGACCTTGGGTATGATCTGGCTTCCAATCATCCGGAAGACGCTCGTGCGCCACCCAAGCGCGGAGGACCTCAAGGTCAAGACCATTCTTGTGCGCGTTTCTGCCACCCAAAACACCGATTGCAATCGCCATCTCACCCCGTGCAATTTCTGCCTGCCACCATTCCAATGGTTTCGTGAGTTCCGCCTCGCGCTTGACGCGAATGTTGGCAACGTCCTCCAGGGTCATGCGACCTGGGAGGTAGCGACCACCTTGGTGGATGGCCGACTTCATCAAAGAGTTGCTGAATGCGGTGGGTGCGTATTCTTGTTTGCGGTGGGCATCGTGATGGAAGAGGGATGCGTTGTGCTCGATGCAATTGTGACGCGCAAAGTCCCAAAGGGTGACTGCTCGGAGTTGGCCGAGGATGGCCCATCCAACGAAAGCGAGGATGAAGGCCAAGGCCATCGACAGCTGGTATCCTTCCCTGAGCGCTTGGTATATTTTGAAAGGGCCGATGCCACATCCGTCCCTTGGTCTGACCACGACGATGAGGGTCACGGTCGAAGCGATGGTTTGGATCTTTACTCACAGATAGCCATGGTTTGCGAGGGCGTTCAGGGCGGGGCATGGCGACCTCTTGTCACCAGGTTGGGGTGGGCAAAAGTCACCGCTGGACCCGCGTCTTGGGCAAACCCCGGATGTGTGTAGGTGATGGTCGTGAGCGGGGACACTGCAATCGAACTGTGGTGAGATCGGGGTTTGTGGTGGGGTTGTAACATCAGCTTTAGAGGAAAGGCGGCGCATGGCTATAAGATGGACTGTTGGTTGAGTGTCGGAGTGAGGGCGGCGATGGGAACTATACAATGTACTCGTTTTATATGGGGCACTTGTTAGCGGGGGCGACCGATTAGATGCAAAACGCTGTAAATATCAAGATCATTCCGTGATCACATCCTGTGAAAGGGAATTACACAGCACTGGCACCGCGAGGCTGTGGCTTACTACGATGACCAAATTATGTACACTGGCAAGCATGAATGTTGATCTGCAGTTGAAACGTGGACCCCGCTACTCGGACGGCGTCGTCGTAGACGTTGACGAGTCAGTGACAACCAGTGAAATTTCGCAGATCGATAAGAACGAATTCCAATGTGCACGCTTGTAGCCGAGATCAGGATGATGAGAATGTCGGCTGTGCGGAGAGCTCGATACCGGACGGAGTCTAAAAGTCTCCGTGAAAAGTCTCCGTGGTGACGAAGATTCGCTATCGCCGTTTTGGAACTACCGCTGCAATCTACTACAGTCGACTCCCTCCTAACCCATATCACATCCATACTCCCTCATAACCCATACCTTTTTACATCTCCCGAACCCCCATTTTGGCTATAGATACCTCTCAAATACCCCATACTCCCTAATAACCCATAGCCATAGCTTTTTCCCTTTCCCAACAGGTATGGGTTAGGAGGGAGTCGACTGTAGTACAATAAGTCAAGTAAATGTTTAACCGGCAATTCGCACGACAATCGCTCCGACCACGGCTATCACTCGAATTCGATATAGTCTACCAATGTAGTGGTATGATCATTGATGCGCCTAGGAAAACCATTACCCTGCCTCGCGAACAAGAAATTGTTATTGATTCCTGATCCAGCGCTCGCCGGCTAACTCCTTTTCCTGTTCTTCACCACAAGGACATTTAGCCACCATCAAACTACAAACAAGCGACAATTCGCCGAACAGTGATCATCGACAAATCTGGCTGGCGCGGTGGTGGCATATCGCCGAGCCAAACAGCAATCCAAACTTTACCGTATCACGGTACCGGACATGAATCAATGCACGCAGGGTTCCCACCAATGGAGGGAAGAAGGCTTCTCAGCTGAACTTTGAAGTGTTTGGTGACGACAAGACAAAGACAGAGTTAATGCCGCTTGACTTTGGCGCGATGGCTCACCGACCGGGAGCAGTCGACATGTGTGAATTTTTCCACATGATCCTTTATGCTTGCACCAGCGCATCGCGATCCCCTACAGGTGCTATTTATATCTGGGGTATTGACTGAAGGTTCGGATATGTCTCTAAATGAGTTTTGTTTTGACCCCGCTGGTACGGGAGCTGTTGTGTAGCTGTGTCCGGACGCCATGAAGTCAAAATGCAGAGTCGACCCAGTCTGGGTCTC
Organism: Porphyrellus cyaneotinctus; assembly: GCA_038091315.1. NCBI lineage: Eukaryota > Fungi > Basidiomycota > Agaricomycetes > Boletales > Boletaceae > Porphyrellus > Porphyrellus cyaneotinctus. Next base: position 10,362 of record JBBPOF010000439.1, on the reverse strand, counting down.
CGTGCCCGACAAACTGGAGCCTGAGGTAGTATGGGAATCGATCCTTTGCCGTTGTCGAGAGCTGATCACTGTACCTCAATCTCGCCTCTCTTCCAACGATCAGTAAGTCAACGTTCAGGAACGCTATTCAAATCGGCCGTTGATTGTTGTTTCATTCGGCGGAGAAAGTATATCGTATTATCGCCGTCCAAGCTGCATTTCGGAAGGCAATACCAGAAAAATATAGAATGATGTGCCCTTTTGATCATCTGTTCACTTTGAAAATCCGAGCCAGGACGTGATCAGCTTACAAGTCCACAGGCACATGATTGTGTGTACATGTTAGTCCCGGTCGTGACAGTCTTCAAGTTGATATCGTTTTGCCCACATTCGGAGGCTTCCAGGCCTGTCGTGGTCCGCATCGTACCTATTTCCAACAAATTGAGCAGACGTAAATTTCAACCGTCGTAGGGGAGACTGCAAAGGGAGCGCATGGGGACGGAAACAGTTAGCCACAAAAAGGTGAAAGAGAAGTCGTCCGTCGTGGCCGTGCGCGACGAAATCTGAAAATGACTCAGAGCCTTCGAGGCGTAAGAGGTCCGTTGCATCCGTCGGGCCGTGAACGACCAGCGATCCTTACACTGGGTTTCTAGATTTTTCCATGAGCACTCTCATAGTTGGTCTTGGTTTGTAGGGGGTAGGACACCAGGTACAAACCTTTGTAACAATCATCGGCCCTTGTCCGGTTAAACTTCGGGTTAACAACGTCACGTGCCCTGTTCCTCACTTTGGGCCATTCAATATGCTGATGAATTACCCTCTCTGCCAGTCTCAAGCGGTCTCATTCAAACGATTGCAGTTCACGAGTACCAGCGACGACATTCCCATCAGATTTTTTTTCTTGAATTCCGTGCAATAAACGCCATGACTGACCCAGTAGCTTCCAAGTCTACCTTCCTCTGCATGTATATGAAGAGTCATCCGGATACGCTGGTCGCGTATATCAAGCACTTTGGCAAGGTCCCCGGGAATGTCAGCTCCGCGGAGATGAAGCGTATAGACACCAAGGTAAATTGTGGCATCCTCTGGTCCTGGAATGAAATACGCTCCAACACGCGCCATCGTGTCATAGGGCATGAATCTCTCATACTCGTTCAAGAACGGCGGCGTTGGATCTGTCCACGTCAAATTCGACCCACCACTTGCTAGCTATGACGACGTCAAGCCCAGATTACTTTCCATGAAAGCCGACGCACAAGAAGCGTTGGGGATGGTGCGTCCATACCGTGTCTTCTCGCTCGTTTGGATGTTTACCGTTGACTTAATTCGTTGATATGCAGCTGAAATCTCCCAAGATAACATCGTTTCGCATTCCATCTGGTGTCGCTTCTGTCATGTACTCCTTCCTCGGCGTGGCATATGTCGGTTGGGTGCCGTCCCAAGGAACTGCTTTGCCATTTATACCGGCTGATATTGCCGACATACTATTCACGCCTGCGCGTGCGCTCGTGAGTGCGATCGGCTTCCAGCCACCGGTGAAGACTATCTTCCAGATCACTGCGGCCGTACACATCCTCGAAAGCCTCTATACCTGGTATCTTTGCCGACGTTATGTCAAGGGAACATTTACTGCAGTGAGCAAGGGAGTGTGTACTTATTCACTCGCCTCGCTGACATACCCTTCGCCGCATAGTTCGCCTATATTTCCGCTACGATGGCCTTTGGCCTACCCGTCTGGGCGGATCTGAGGAAGCGAGTGCAAGAGCAGCGCATCGAGAGTGTTATGAAAGCCGAGTAACATTCATAATCACTTGCTAATGGGATGCTTGTTTTAGAACGTACACAACTTGCAGTATTTTCATCAGGTTGAGCTATTATGCGTGTTTTACAGTCTCGTTCCCAAGATTGTCGCTACTAGTAGCGCGCCACTGATGGGCCTCAAGTTATTGGCGTTGCGTCGTGACAGGGTCGTCGGTAGCAAAGTAAACATGCCTCAGGCACTTTGTAGGGTCAGATAGGCACGGTATACACAGCCACATAATCCGTTGAAGCTTGAAATTCTCTGCATGTTTTTGTGGTCAGCGCCGGTCACGTATATTTTTGAGTGTTGCTACCAACCTGTAGGCATGGAAATCACTGGGAGTGGGTGACGTGGAGGGGTGCATGGTCGGCAACGAAGTCGGAGTAGCATTGCATTGGTCAGGCGAAAGGCGTAATCAATCACCACAGCCTTCGTACCATTTGATCATTGCATCCGCGGAGCGTGAATCGTCTCTGTCTCGACCTTGTCTGCTCCCCATTGAATCCACATCTAATTTGCTGTCAGAAAGCAGCAGTCCAATAGTTACGAATGTCTGGTCCGGTAAGTTCTAGAAATCCGAGTCGGTCGTCTCACGATTCAGATGGGAATGGGCTTTATGTAAGTACCACTTGGCGTTCGAACACAGCCCAGGGCCCAACCATCATGATCTCTCTTAGAGATAGCATAGCCTACCAGCGGATTTAGCCGAGCATCTGCCCCAATATAAGCTGGACCCGAGGAAGCTTCGGGTCAGGCTCCCGGTTGACCTCCCTCCGTCTTCTCTCTTCGTTCTCAATCCCTTTTGTTTTCATTCGGGCTGGTACCCATCTTGTCTCATTCATTCACATTCCATTTCATTTTATTCGAAATTCAAGCTACAATGTCTTCTTTGTACATCACCCCGACGGAGGCTCTCCTGCAAGTTGCCAAGCAGCACCCTCTCAGGGCTGCGGTGAAATGCGGAGAGAATCAATGGTCATACGCTGCCCTCTGGGCTCGTGTCAGGCAGATTGCTGACAAAATCCCTGACCTTGGTGATACCGGGAACTCCATCGGCCTTCATATGAGGTGAGTCAGCCTTGGCCATACCTAATCAACAACGACCTCATTTTATCCCAGCCTCGAGATCGACTACGTTGCTGCGGCTCACGCGATCTGGCTCTCTGGCCGCACCGTTGTCTTTCTTTCCTCCAAGTGGACACCTGAGGTTCTCCAGGTTGTCCTTGAGCGTGCGAACGTGCACCTCATCCTGTTTGGCTCTTTGGAACCACCAGCGATATCCGGGGTCCACGCTGTCTCTACCCTCAGTCTTGTCGAATTTCAACGCCCTCCGACCGACGTCGTCCCTCCTTCGCCCTCGGAAGCTATCGAGGTAGTCCCCCTAATTTCTTCAATTACCCCAACTAGTGGAAGCACTGGGGTGCCCAAGAGCATTGTATATCCCATGCGCCGTTGCTTAGAAGTACTGTCGGAGGAGTCTTCTACTCTCCTCCAGCCTACGGATGGCCAATGGCTTCGCGGGGGAACGGTCAGTGCTTTGTTTATGGATCGGCTGAAGTGGGACGCTGACACCACATCTGTAATAGACGTTCTTGCGCCCTCTCTTTGAGATTCGTCGCTTCATGTTCAATCAGACAACGCTGTACCTCGATCCATCGACTTCCGTGGCTGATCAATGCACTGCGCTGTGCGAGGAGCTTGAATCGATGCACAACTCTCAATTGCTCCGAGTCCACTTCACTCCCAGTGTCTTCCGTGCTTTCGCCGATTTCGCCCAAATGCGCGCTGGTGGACGTCGGCTACCGAGCGGCTTCAAACGTGTCTACTGGATGGTCATCGGCGGTGAATCTCTGAGCACTCGTGATCTCGAGCTGGCGCGTGTCCTCTTCCCGAACGCGACAATTGCGTGCAACTATGCTGTGAGTTCTTTTGTGAAGTTCTTTCCGGTATTTTCTGATGAACCTACTTAGTGCTCCGAGGTCGGCTTTGCGGGTATCTCTCAGATGTTCGTTCGCCCAACCGATCCTATCCCAACTGTCATTTCGTTTGGCCCTACCCAAGGGTGTACAGATCTCGTCCTTCTCGACGAGTCACTTTCGGTCATTCCTAAAGCAAAAGATGGCGCTACTGGTATTATTGGATTCATTACGCGCCAGAGCGCAACCCACTACTTGGCCAACGAAGAGGCGTCTCGTCACATGTTCCGCCCATGGAATGGAGACGACATGCTTCTCTACACGGATGACATTGGCTGCATGCAGGCCGATGGCAAGATCGTGATCCGAGGTCGCAGTTCACGCAACGTCAAGATCAACGGTTTGTTTGTTGATTTGGATTACGTCGAGCGTGCATTGGCTCCGGCCTTTGCGGACAAATCGCTCAACGTCAGCAGTTTCAAGCTCGTCAAGTCATGTGCAACCGAGAAGATCGTACTTTTTGCCTGCACGCAGACTACGGATGCGTCCTTCATCCTCAAACACGCTCGTGACTGCCTCCGCATCTCTCTCAATGATGATCTTGCGATGGTTCTCAGTTCCGTGCGCTGTATTCAGGAAATGCCATTCAATGCGTCGTACAAGATCGACCTCGTCGCACTTCAGAAAATTGCTGATTCTGTCGAGCCTCCTGCGCCTGGCCTCTTCGCCGAGCTTCCTACCGTCCATTCTCCCGCCTCCAAGGTTCACGCCGTTGCTGAGGGGATTGCAGCGGAGATTGCCAAGTTGTCCAAGTCTTTGGAGGCCATCCCAACGGACTTGCCGCTCCTCTATACGGGTCTTAACTCCATCACAATGGTTCGCCTCTACATGTGGCTGCAATGCGAGTACGAGTACGAGGAAGACATGTCGCATTTATTCGACGAAGAAGTGACAGCGGAAGTCCTCGCCTGCAAAATCATGGGCGAGGTGACCGACGAGTCGAATGTTGACGTTCTCGCTGAGGGGATCGCCGCTGAGGTCACCAAGTTGTCCAAATCAGCCGAGGCTGTGCCGAAGGACATGCCTCTCCTTTATTCGGGGCTCAACTCCATTACCATGGTCCGCCTTCATATGTGGCTACAATCCGAGCACGAGTATGAGGAAGAGATGGTGCACCTGTTTGACGAGGAAGTTACACCTGAGGTTCTGGCGAGGGAGATTCTGGGTCATGGAGGCAGTGGGATGGATGATGAAACGGAATCGAACCCAGATACCGTCGTCGAGGACGGTGCTTCTGAGGTTCATATCCTCTCGAAGGATCTTGATTTCATGACCGAAGATTCCATTCTCATTGATACGCTTCCCGAAGTCGACCAAGTCTCGGACGAGCCCGCTCACGACAGCATACCCGAAGCTGACGTTTTCGCAGATGATGACGCCAATTGCCAGATCGTCATCATCAACGATTGTCATTCAGATCGCGAAGTCGAAGACGTGGAAAGCGAGGGGCAAGCCGTCGTGTCGTCCCCCCAGCGAATGAGCCTCCTGCCAAAGAGTCCCCTGCCGAAGAGTCCGTTTCCCATTCTGATGTCCCCTTCACGCTGTGCCTTCCCCTTCCATGATATCCCCGAGTCCCCCGCGATCGACTACTCTCCCTTCTCGTACATGTTCTCTTCTGGGATCACACCATTGCCGGGCCATGGTACGCGGCGGCCGTTGTTGGATTCAGTTCTTATGATGCTAGCTGTTTAGCACACTCATGACAAGTCACGACATATCATACATATCGGACCATAATATATAGTGTAGGACGAGCTTGGTTCGCTCGAATTGAATTAAAGTCGACCAACCTAAAATGTGTAATAATTTCTCCATCGAATGCTGTGGTTCATATCACCGCTCGTGCCAGGCTACGGTGTACCATCCGCATTTTAATGAAAATTGAAATTGTCATAAACCGTGCTGCGGGCCTAGATCCCGATTCTGGGTGACATCGTTCCCGCTACGTTTAAGCTACGTACGTACATCCTTCAATTTGTTAAATTCACTGATACGACAAAAGGAACGTGGAGCAGATCCTCTCGTGTCAACCACATCACACTTTCGCAACCTTTTGCAGTGCCGCACGGAGGTCATCCTTGAGGTCCTGTACACGGATCAGCATCCTTCTGAAAGAGTGACACATTCACGACTTACCTCGACTTCTTCAACCCCAATACTAAGACGGACAAGGAGAGGGTTCTCCTGCGGAAATGAAGTAACGCGCTGGTGAGCCAATGATTCTACACCTCCAAGACTTGTAGCGGCCTTTGGCACGAATCAATCCACAAATAATAACGTGAGCATCTCGACGTACCACGAAATACTCTAAGCTATGCGGAAGAGCGTCCGCTTGGGCACGTCGCGCAAGCTGGTAATGTCCACATCAACGCTTCAACCGAAAGAAATCGATTACGAGTAAACGCACCAGGATAGAAAAGGTGGCGTTGTAACCCCCCTCCATTTGTGTCCTCGGATTAAAGCCTCGTTCGTCCGTACCCTGTAAGCTAGAGTGCCACACTTTGGTGACGACACCGCCCGGAATACCGTCGAATTCCTGGCCTTCTGGGATGAGGGTAGCCTCGTGCAACCACTGCGCGATTTCTGTCGCGCTTGCCGACTGTCTCGGAACACGAAGATGCATGGTACGAAGAGACCGCAGGAGAAGCCAAGACTCCAATGATCCCATCATATTCCCCATGTACGTACGGTCATGCCACAACTAAAACCACGATCGTTAGAGAGTGGTTTTGGTTTCAGAGCATTCGAAGAGAGCTCACTTGCTGTCTTTCTTCAGCTGTCTTGACGATCAACATCCCACAGAGAAGGTCAGAATGACCTCCGAAGTATTTCGTCCCTGGGAGTAATTTCATGACTTTTAAAACTTGAAATGAAATGATGAGAACGTACCACTGTGAAAGATACAGTCGGCACCAAACTTGAATGGATATTGAAGTGGCGGAGGACCAAACGTTGCGTCGATAAATAACTTCCCACCCACTGCGTGTATCTAATAACATAGGGAGGGGTGAGTGGCTTTGGTCGAAAGTGTGCTCTTATACCTTGTCTGCATAATACTGGATGTCGCTGATCCCGGATGTTAGATGAGCATCAAAGACGGAAACAGGGAGATCAACTCACCGGGATATCCCTGTAGGGTTGACTGGGGTTTCGAGCCAGCACAAATCACCCTCTTGATACTCGTCGTCGAGGTCGATCATGGGCGTATCTTCAGATCTTCCTTTCTTGTAGACCTCGATAGAGTTGTGACATCCCATGTATCCTCCAGAGATCGCGATGCGCTTCGGTTTGTAATGCACGAGAGCCTTCAATTGGGTATGAGCCGGATGAGAAAACGTGTCGTTCGTCAACTCACCGAGAAAGCAGCAGCCAAACCGGATGCATATGTGATTGCATGACCGTGCTGGAGGTCGACGGTCGGGATTCATTTCAATGCGAGCTTCCAGTAGAGACATACGTTGATTTTTCCTAAAAGTTCGTCCACACGCGAGGACACCGTTTGAGAGTATCGAGAATACACATGTCGATTAGGATCCAGAGCACCGATGCCATTTGGATCACTACCGAGGACCGCTCTGAAAGCTATTGGCAGATATCAGGTAGTTATCTCAAAGTCACAGCGCTAATGATACCCACTCGATGTTACTGATATCGACGGTGCGACTTCTGGACCTGCGGCATGATCCCCATGGACAAGCAGCGTGCCACTCAGTTGGCCTGGTGGAGTTTCCCTTGGAGACATGATATCAATTGCATGTCCAGCGTCATCACCTCGCGATCCTTTTATACTTGCCTTTGTCGGAACCACTTGAGAGCGTCGGGCTTATCCGGCAATGTGAGCGTAATATCAATGACCAATCATTGCGCCCGTTGGAACAGGTGGATTCGAGTCATAGTGGGATTGTTGATATCGTCTCATCTAACAGGTTCTGAGTCATCCACACTTCGGACTGGCAGGACCATCCTCCGTGGAGTTTCTAAGCCCAAGTTGTACTATGTAGTAGTCGCCAACTTTCATGTAGCGGAAGTTCACACGCCCAGCTGGCAGAGATCGGTCGGAGATTCAAACCCTTATCGCCGCCACCATGTCACAGTCCTCAACGCCAAAGTCAACGAATTTTTAAAAGTGACTCGGTGGAAGCCTTTTCCCAATACGCCTGAACACTACCATAATCTTCTGCGAGCAATCGCAGAACAACTCAACAAAAACCAAATGTTTCTCGCGATGAAATTCTATGATGATGTACAGGGTCCATTCGACCGTCTTACTTGTACGTAGCTGTAGACCACAAATTCAAGAAACGAATAGGATTCCGAGAAAAAAAAAGAAGGACATAGTAGAGAAAATTGACTCGGAAACATCCAAGTTGACAGGTGAAGAAGAAGAAGTGATGAAGACCACTAGAAGTGCAGATTGTGCTCAATCCTCCTCTATGACTGGAAAACTGTAGTTGACATTCGGAGGTGGGCTCAAAGCCCTCCTTTGTCAACCGCTGTCCCTGAAGTATGCTGCCCATGTGTAACTTGCCAAAGTCCAGTCCGCCTCTCCTGATGGCAAGCAGCATCGCCACAAAGGGCAGTGGTGACTGGTCAAACACGATCTCGGTATCTGACTGTGACGAGCGCAACCAGTCGTGGAAGATTGGGGTTTTCACATCCTCAGGTAGGTCCACCGTATGAATACCAAGTAAACGGCATAGCCGGACATAGGCTGTGTAGTCACTGAGATACAGTTGTCCGGCGAACACGTTCAGCTGATCGATGAGAGTCCAAGAGTCCAGTCGGAGGGAAGAGGTGGGGTGGCATACAATTTGAGGTCATCACGTGGCTTCATGTGTTCAGTCGTGCGTGGGGCGTACAAATGGAGGTGAACATGAACATGTTCGCTGAGCCTGATGTACGATCAACATCGAATGCGCTCAGAATGACAAGGATATCATTTCCATCCTTTTTCCCAGATAGAACCCACTGGACGGGGCGCAAGTACTGGTCGACCCCCTCGGAATGAGTCGTCTTCAATTATGGTATTACAGAAATCTGCTGTTGCTATCAAGTATGGGCTCCAAACGTGCGACTGGCTAGTGACCGCAGAACTGATGGCCAGAGTCATGAAGATGGGGCGGAATGCTTCTCCATAGGGATGTAGACGAAGGACACCGGTCCTCACGAACTCAATGACATCGGGGTGGAGAGAATGTTCAGCTGGTTTTGCCATGGATGGTCTGACAGTAACTTGCCCCATTCCCGTCCGATCTCGCACAATACCCCCCTTTCCTGTTCCTTATCCGGAAGCGATGCAACTCTGAGGCTTTTGCAACGCTGACAAATCCCAATATCCTACTCCAGAGAGCGAGTGGTGTTTGACTCCATTGTTGATTATGCCTTATTGCACCCAAAGGTGGCCCATTGCTGAGTGACACGTCACGTCTCCTGTATGGTCCAATTCAGGATGTCTTGGTGGTCTTTGCCGACGACGGTGCCCATCAACTTCAAGTGGTTGATTCCGTGCGGTTTTTTTAAGTTTTTCCCACCAATTGGCCGACCCTGTAAGTTTTTTTTTTTTTTCGCCCCACGTCGGCAGCAGTCGACTCAAAAGCATCAAAGACTCGGATGTTAAACTTGAAAGCATGAAGAAATAAACCAGGGGTACTGTACACACAATCGTGATCAGTGCAGACACTGCTGCGCACTCTCCGCGACCGTTTTCGCAGCCCCAACGCCTACCACCCTCGCCTTCCATTGATGTTGATAATCCAACTTGTCCATAGGTCCATGGGGCGATACTTTGTGGAGACACCATTGCGGCACCCGTTCCACGCGAGCCTTAAGCTCGTATGCCTTGTCTGGGTCATAGAATGCCATGGCGTTACGGAGGGATAACCAGAGGTATAACACGAGCACCTTGTGCAGTCCTTCTAGATGCCTCAACGCCTCCATGCACACACACGACTTTGCACAGTCGCTTCCACATTCTTCAACTCCTTCATGAACGGGGCAACCAACAATACCACATCAAGACCGACGCGGATCGAGTTGGCGTAGAGATGTAAGATCTGTGTGAGGGTATCGAGCGCGACGGGGTCGGACCATTGGATGGGACAGTTCTTGAAGAGGAGTTTGTCGGGCAAGAGGAGTCCATAGCGTCCGGCTCGTCCTGTGATCTGCTTAATTTGAGATATAGACAATGGCTGCCTCTCTTGCCCATCGAACTTGTGGAGCATTTCAAACACAACCCATCCCTACAGCATCGCTTGCAATGATTGCGTCGAAACCGCTCTTCAGGTCATTGTCATTGAACGGTGCAGCTTGCTCAGATCGAATTTCGGGAGGGAGCCTGCCGTAAGCGACCGCACAGCGCAAACCAGTCCTTTCTTCAATCTTCGCCTTGACTGCGAATATCCCATCCCAGGAGAATACGACGAGACAATCACCCTTTTGAATCTGGGACAGGTCACCACCCAAAGACGATTTTTGAATCTCCAGAAGGCATTTGTCCATGCAGCACGTTCAGGATCCGCAATCATCTGGATCTCGTCCACGACAGCTACATCCAGGGATTTATCGGAGCTAGCCATCTCCACGGTCGAGCTTATGAGCGGCGCGTCG
>JBBPOF010000438.1:0-24190 GCA_038091315.1 Porphyrellus cyaneotinctus | reverse complement strand
AAAGCCAAGAGTCAGTACTTTATTCCATACACTAACATAATGGCAGTCCAGGTTAGGGTTGTTGAGGGTTATCAGCTTTAGGGGAAAACATGCAAACATTGGGACAGTTTTTTGAGCCACTGTATATTCATAGTAGGGAATTAGGACAAGGATTTGATTTAAATTAGTGATGATCAGAATTAAAACTGTATCTGGTAAGAGTGTATAGGGAATATATATACTTGATGCATTAAAATTGAAAAGTATAGAAAAAGTATAAAATAGTAAAGTATAGAAAAGTGTAGGCAGTGTAGGATATTACATATAACAAAAGTGTTGAGACAGTGTACCAAAAGCAGATCAAAAAGTGTAGTGGAAGTGTAATCAAAAGTGTAGTAAAAGTGTACCTAACAAAGTATATAGTGGAAAGTGTACCAAAAGTGTATCAAAATGTAGTGAAAAAGTGTAGTGAAAAATATACCAAAAGCATAGTAAAAAAGTGTAGTGAAAAGTGGACCAAAGTGTAGTGAGAGGGTGTAGTGAAAAGTGTGCCAAAGTGTAGTACACAGTGTAGTAACAAGTGTAGTAAAAAGTATACCAAAGTGTAGCAAGAGTGTAGTAAAAAAAGTGTACCAAAGTGTACCAAAGTATACCAGAGTGTAGTAAAAAAGTGTAGTCAAAAAGCATACAAAAGTGTACCAAATTGTAGTAAACAGTGTACAAGAAGTGTAGTGATTGAACAAATCTGACTGGTAGTGTGGATAATGGGTTATATACATCATATGATGGATACTAATATCTATGGTCATGATATCAGGAATGTATTATGTGTTACCATAAGTTATGTCAAGATACTTGATAGAGAAATAGTGTAGTGTAGTTGCATTACATTAACCTTACTATATATTGGGCTAAAGTATACCAATCATATAGTATGTAATCTATAAGATCTAGTAACTTGTAAATTATATATTTTGATCATTATATATTTTCCACTATTGTCAAAGTTATCATAGTGCTGTCATAGTGCTGTCACAGTCTGTCATAGCCTATCCATAGTCTGTCCATAGTCTCATAGTCTATCATAGTACTATCCAATTGGACCCTCACTATGAGCACTATGGCACTGTCCAGTTACATCTGTATTTGCTGATGACCTTTGACTCCAGAGAAAGTAGGTGGTACTCTTCAAGAATGCCAAATGTGGCTGTGGTCCATGGTTGATCTGTATTGGGAGGACATAATCACTTTTGAGGGAGTTGTTGGATGTGCATATCAGCAGTCTTGTAGCCACAAAAACACAATACAATGGAATGGATACTATTACTGTTGATGATGACAAAGTCATTGGAGTGAGGTATTTTGGCCCATCTTGAGCTGGATAGCACATTCACCACTCCATCGCCAAGTGGTGTCAGCTCCCATGGACTGTGATGCATGTGGTTATCCATCACTGGTATAAGATGTCATTGGGTAATGTAGGTAAGACTGGGTTAACTCCACACTGATAGCACATCACAGGTCACAGGTCATTACTTGATCTATTCAACAGTCATGCCATCCATTCTATCATCCACTCCATGACCTCAACAAAGCTCCACTTGCATACCCTGACACCGAGATCCATGTTTACTGACCAGGATGCCCTTCCAAAGTTGCCCATTCGACTTGCAAGCAATATCTCAATGCATTCCATGAATTTCAAGACAAGGAGGAGCATGCAGCCACCACTCATACTGTTGAGAACTTCATTGAAGGAGGGCAAGGTGTGTTGAAATATAGCATACACATATAGTAGCTTATATAATACTCACCTGTAGGGCATAAGACTTGTCTGAGTCTAAATTTGAATATAACTCTTGAACCTGTACCACAACAATCTCAGAGTAACCATTCCACTATCTATAGGTAAGTAACCATCAGATTATGCTCCTCTCAATAGGTTATGAGCCCCAGGCAACGCACTGTGTGGAAATGCCATATGATATCCATTGGTGAACACCTACTGTACCATGTTCTGACATGGAAACACTTGAATGGTGAACACAAACTTATCCTGTGTGGTAACACTGGATACTTGTTGTAGTGGAAATGTGCCCAAGTTCATCAGATGTCATTACTAACATCGGTGAATGTTCACCCAGAACTCAAGCATGGGGAGACTAAGTCAAACCATTGCTGCATGAGCTCTGGGCATCACTGATGTGATAAATCCTGCTCACTGTTTGTTTTTCTTCATTGATCAACATGGTTACTGATGCCCATCCCTAGTCATACTTCATCATATGTTTCATCTACTCGATGTCATCATCATCTACAGCACCATTGTCCCCCTTGCCATCATTTATGTGCTTCATTGGATTCTCATCATCCTCATCGAAAGAAACTCCATCCTCAATGCTTCTTTCTACATTCCTGGATCATCAGTCCAGTACACCTATCACGTTGGAATCAACAACAACAAGCCATATGTATTATCCCTGGACAGAAGGCACTTGGGCTTCCCCAGATAATCTACAACATTAGTAGATGTCCATCTTTGCCATTGCAGGTCCAACCAGTGCACTTGTGGCTGCAGGAAGGATGCTGCAATTCCTCCTGGAATAAGAATAGGAGATGCTGGAGACATGAAAGATTCTCTTCTATCTCATCCCCCACCTGTTACGATTCAATATATGTGTGCCTCTGTTTTTCTTATATCTTCTTGATTCTCTACCTTCGCCTTCCCTGGAATGCTAACACCAGGTCGAGATGATTTCCTTCTCCTCTTTAGCCCAGACGGCTTTAGCGTCATTGCATTGTCTTGAACGCACTCCCCACGCCGTTCTCTTTCTTCTTCTCTATTGCCGGTAGGGGATACGCGCTTATATCTAATTCATCCATCTATGGACAGCCTTCTCCTTTAAGCAGTTCTCTTGTACTGCTTACGTTTCCCCTAACTACCATCATGACTCGTTTGTGACTCGACCGTTCTATATGCTTCCGTGATGTTCTATAGATTAGTCATCCGCAGTAGTACACGAGTACTTATACCACTCTGCCTGTATTTTACTCCTCATTCTTGATCTGCGCAATACAACGTTCATTGTACGCTCTCAAGTCTCCCTTGACCTCAGTCCGTTCGACTTGAGGAACCCTTGACCCAGACCCTTGACTTATCTTCTGTCGTAGCTTTGTTCTATCGAGGACATTGTGTCTCTTCGTGAGTACCTCCCTCGAGACAAACAGAGTACGCTTCACGTACAGTGTACGTTTCGCGTAACACTCCCTTCCATGCGAATATCGTGCAAGGCCATCCTGGCCCTTGCAGTGGTGTCCTTCGGGACAAAGACATGCTTGAAGTCCTCCAGGAACTTCTCCAGCATCTTGTCTGCTGACTCAATACTTGGATCGGCCAGCTTCATTAGCCATCCCTCAGAGAAGGCTATCCCCCGCCCCTTGCTCATTTTATTGAGCAAGGTTATGGCGGTGGCGTCACTGGAGCAATAGGCCATGTTCATAGTGAAATACACCTTCATAGCTAGGAGCCAACGATTGGCATCCTCAGCTTTCCCAGAGAAGTCATTGGGTAGTCCAGCTTTGAGCTCGGATGTTTTGTCAGAAGTAGACATGATGGTGGGTATGGGTTGGAGGGGAGGGTCTACTTGGATGGGTTTGTCAGAGTAAAGGTAATCGTCATCGAGGGGTGCCTGTGCTGAAGGTAGAGGGTGGTACTCACGGAGAGATGCAGCGACCTCTCCTCGGGGGGTGTGAGCATGGGGAGTGGCAGAGGAGGATGTACTGGCAACAGCTATAAGTTCCGGGAAGGATCCGCTGAAAGGTTGGGTGGAGCTTGGTAAAGTTGGAAGATGTTGCGAGCTAGCAGTTCCTGATTCTTCTGTCGGATGAAATTCCTCGTTCAAGGATGAAGAAGAAGGAGATCCGCTATGAGGTGTAGAGGTACTGGATGAAGAGGCGGGAGCTTCTTTGTCAGTGTTGGTGTTGGAGAAGTCGTGAGCAGAGAATCGACAAATGGTGAAGGTGAGGGTGGGGTGTCCTGTTGCGCGGAGGCAAGGACGTTGGAAGATCTAGTTCTTTTGTTAAGAATGCAGACACTAGTCTCCAGTATGGGAATCCTATCTAGCCGCTGGGAATGGCCTTGAGTAGGTCTCGCACAACTATGTCGAAGTGCGGAGGGAAAGTCTCGTAGAAGGACGCTGCCGACTACGGAAGGGATCTCACTCAGACAGGGCCGAGTGGTACTAGAAACTAGTGTGTTAAGCATAGAACTAGATGGGGAATACAAGTACAGGCAGCTAAGTATATATAGAGAGGAGCGGAGTATGAAATGGGAATGAGAGATCCCATTTGGGGAGGTGCTGTCCGTCCACGACGAAAAGAGAAAGGTTACGTAACCACAACAAAAAGGGAATGGACCAAGACAAAAGAAGATGGACCATACCACTTTGGGAATGGGCCTAGACGAAATGGGAATAGATGTTAACATAGTAGGGGATGGGCCGTGTGTGCGGTGCCATGCGCCATCTAGAGAGGAAACAGTGGAAACTGAATGAAGTCTGGGAAACGAAAGGATTCGTCGTCGGCATCTATAAGGTTTGGGGAGGATAGAGGTAACGCAGATGGGGCAAATGAAGGAAAAATTGTAACATCTAGTGACAATGCTGTAATAGAGTTGGCTGTCATACCAGAGGTGTCAGTGATATTTTTGGACTTCCAACAAAACACAAAGAGAACCAGTCATTTCTTGGTATACAGCAGTTCACTGAAACTGGGAGTAAAGCAGAACTTTGGGTATGGATCCTCTTCCTGTTCCTCAGTAGCATTAGCTTCTGCTGTGTACACTAATGCAGTTTCGAATGAAGCAAAAGAGAACAACTTCAGATAATCTAACATGATGATGGGAGTGAATGCGTGACGAATATCCCAGCAAATATTATACCATCTGTGTGAAACTGGCCATGTATCTTGGTAACCTCCTGTGATGCCTCAAGCTGAATACCCAATCAGACTTCGATATAGTGTTTCTATGCACTGTTGGTGTCTGAGAGCTCTCTGAGAATCACATGATGCTTCCCAGAAGGTGCGGAGAGGAAAGCCATGACTTCTGATGGATCCTGGCTGATCATTGAGAATATTATTCCCTGTCTTGGGCCACCCAAAGCCAGTGTTTTTGTGATGGATCACTTCACATTTTGTTCATGATCGTGAATTGAATAAGAGATGCAGACAACTACATTAGTAAATTCACCACTTGCTTTTTAGTGGCTTTTCGTCACACTAACATCACAAAAAGCACAGAAGGCTGAAAAGCACCAAAAAGCTACTGAAAAGCTCAAATCCAAGATGAAAAGTATATAAAGTAGTTTGATTACTCAAAAAGCAAGTACACTAAGTACAATGACTGTGGAAAAGGTCATAGCTGAGCAAAGTAATAATCTTCTGGTTGTTTCCCTCCTAGACAGCTAGTTCAGCAGCCATGGGTTGGCTTTAGGCAATAGCAGGGGTGCCAGGCACCCAGCCAGTCCTCACACCGAGCATGAGAGTGCCATCATCATTGCTGCCATTGTGATCATTGTCACATTGGCGATGATGATGTTGTCATCATCATCATATGAAGACAGTGGAAAGGGGAATGCAGTAGCACAGGCACAATAGTGCCATCGCTGCAGTGTTCTCATTGTCACTTGAAATGACAGAGGGGGAGAGGAACAAGTGGTCAGGTTCCAAGCAGTACAGAAGGGTGAATGCCAAGCACTCGAAGTGACACAACTGGAATGGGAGGCAAGTGGTCAGGTTTGAAATGAAGCATTGGAAGTGGGGGACATGCACTCAGATTCGAAATGACACACTGGAGGCAGGAGATGAGCAATTGGGCTCGCCACAACATGTTAGAGGGGGACCAGCAGTGGTGACCAAAATAACACAGAGGGGGAGGCAAGCAAGTGGTTGGGCATGAAAGGGGTGGGAGGTGAGTGGACAAGCTCAAAACAATACAGAAGGGGAGGTGAGTGAGTGGTCAGGCCCAAAATAATGCATTGGAGGCAGGAGATGAGCAACCAGGCCTGAATGGATGTGGTAGAGGTGGTATACAAGCATTTGGGCTCAACATAACCCCCTGGAGGAGGGGAACGAGCGTAATACTTGACATGATGCAGAGGGGAGGGGAGGGGGAGCAAGCAGTTGGGCTCGAAATGACACAGTGGAGGTGGGTCTGAGCAGGCAAGGGGAAGGGTGTTACAAATTTCCCTTCGTTTGCCCCATCCGCATTACCCCTATCCACTTCCAACCTTATAGATGCCGACGACACGCCCTTTCGTGGTCCAGATTTCATTCAGTTTCCACTGTTTCCTTTCTAGATGGCGTATGGAACCGTACACGCGGCCCATTCCCTATTATGTTAACCTTTATTCCCATTTCATCTAGGTCCATCCCAAAGTGGTTGGTCCATCTTCTTTTGGTTGTGGTGACGCAGCCATATTTCCTTTCTGACTTCCTAGGCTGCGTCCATCTCTTTTCGTTATGGTCCATTCCCCTTTTGTTGTGGTTATGTAACCCTTCTCTTTTCACCATGGATGGACAGCACCTCCCAAAATGGGATCTCTTGCTCCCATTTTGTACTCTGCTCTTCCATATATATACCTAGCTGCCTGTACTTGTATTTCCCATCTAGTTCTACGCTTAACATGCTAGTTTCTAGTACCACTTGGCCCCGTCTGAGTGAGACCCCCCCTCCATAGCTGGCAGCGTCCTTCTACGAGACTTTCCTCCGCACTTTGACATCGTTGTGCGAGACCTACTCGAGGCCGTTCCCAGCGGCCAGATAGGATTCCATACTGGAGACTAGTGTCTGCGTTCTTAACAAAAGAACTAGATCTTCCAATGTCCTTGCCTCCACGCAACAGGACACCCCACCTTCACCTCTACCATTCGTCGATTCTCCGCCCGTGACTTCTCCAACACTGACACCGACGAGGAAGCTCCCATCTCTCCTTCCGGTGCCTCTACACCTCATAGCAGATCTCCTTCTTCTTCATCCTTGAACGAGGAATATCATCCAACAGAAGAACCAAGAACTGATTGCTCACAACATCTCCCAGCTTTACCAAGCTCCCCCCAACCTTCCGGCAGACCCTTCCTGGAATTTGTAGCTGTTGCCAGTATGTCCTCCCCCACCACTCCCCGTGCTCACACTCCCAGAGGAGAGGTCACTGCGTCTCTTCATGAGTACCACCCTCTACCTTCTGCACAGGCACCCCTCGACAACGACTACCTTCACTTCGATGAACCCATCCAAGTAGACCCTCCCCTCTACCCATCCGCACCCACCATCATGTCTACTTCCGACAAACAGTCCGAGCTCAAAGCTGGACTCCCTGATGACTTCTCTGGGAAAGCTGAGGATGCCAATCACTGGCTCCTAGCTTTGAAGGCGTACTTCACTATGAATATGGCCTACTACTCAAATGATGCCGCCGCAATAACCTTCCTCAACAAAATGAGCAAAGGGCAGGGCGTAGCCCTCTCTGAGGGATGGCTAATGAAGCTGGCCAATCTGAGTATCGAGTCAGCAGACAAGATGCTGGAAAAGTTGCTGGAGGACTTTAAGCATGTCTTTGTCCCAAAGGACACCACTACAAGGGCCAGGATGGCCTTGCACGATATTCGCATGGAAGGAAAGCCCTTCAATGGGGACTTCCATGCCTTCCGCTCAGCCTTCGAGCTTGAAGCCAGAAGATCAGGTGTCTCGGACCAGGATATCCTAAAGGACCTGGTCAAGTGTGCAGTGACTGAGTTGCTAGCACACTCAATGATGGCCTTGCCAGATGAACCTCCCATGGTTTCTGCTTGGCTCGACAAGGCAGGTCAATTCTTTGACGCTGCCAATAGGTTGAAATCCCTTCAGAAGGGAGGGCTGTACATTCCCTCCACTTCCTCTTCCTCATCCCCTCATCAACGCAATCCCATGGCCATGGACGTCGATAGCATCTACCTCACCCCTGCCGCCCGCACTGAACGGGACTAGTTTTCCACCCTGTTTTGTAATAACCATCCACTTTCGCCTGGACCATCACCTTTCCATCATGGACTGAGTTCAAATTCCACCCCCTTTTAAGGGCTACCCTTCGCCTATTTGAACCTCATCCCAACATGTCTCACTCCTACGTCCTCCTCATCCTCCTCCAACGTCTCCCACCTGTTACAATACAGTATATGTGCACCTCCGTTTTCCTTCTTTCTTCTCGTTTCTCTACATTCGTCCTCCCTGGGATGCTAACACCAGGTCGAGATCATTTCCTCCTTCTCTTTAATCTGGATGGCTTTAGCGTTATTGCGTTACCTTGAACGCACTCCTCACGCTGTTCTCTTTCTCTATTGCCGGTAGGGGATATGCACTTATGCCTGACTTATATATCTACGGACAGCTTTCTCCTCTAAGCGGTTCTCTTGTGCTGCTTACGTTTCCCCTAACAACCATCATGACCCACTTGTGACTTAGTCATTCTATCTGCTTCTATAGCGTTCTATAGATTAGTCATCCGCAGTAGTTCACTAGTACTTATACCCATCTGCCTGTATCTCTTGTCCTCATTCTTGATCTGTGCAATTCAATGTTTGTTGTACGCTCTCAAGTCTCCCTTGACCTCAGTCTAGTTCGACTTGAGGAACCCTTGACCTAGAACCCCTTGACTTGAGGTCTTGTCATAGCTTTGTTCTATCAAGGACGTTGTGTCTCTTCGTGAGTACCTCCCTCGAGACAAACAGAGCACGCTCGACGTACAGCGTACGTTTCATGTAACACCAACCTTCAACCGAAGGACCTTCATCACTGAATTCATTGAAAAACCCTCCTGCATCCTCACCCTCGAGGGACTCCCCACCTATCCCCATGCCTTGTATATCCACCAACTCATCACCCTCTATCAGTACTATGCCATCACTAGAGGAAAGATTGTGGAGAGCCCCAACCCCCTATCTGAGGAGGTTGCGGCACTCTTTGAGACCAGGAACATTGTCCTCAATACACTCCACTCGGCAGGGATCCTCAACCTCATCATCCAACTACCAGAGGATCTTCTCCGCTGAGCCATCCCCCTCATCTTCCTTTCACCGCCCTTGAGGACCCAATGGCCGGTATCTCCGGTTCCAACCCCCATCCCCTCCACTCCAGGATCTCCTGAACTCCCTGGAGCTCAGACCGCCCCATCTTCTCCCCCTCCCACTCCGCCCGCTGACACACGGGCCCAACCCCTCCGCCGCCAACATGCCACCATCTTCATTTTTGGTGCTGGATCTGGCAATGATGGACCCCTTGTGGGAACTATCGGTGATGGAAGGACTTCTGGTCCTCATACCAGAATGCCTACCCCAGCTACCCCTAGCTCACCCATCCCCACAGGCCCCCTTCCCAACGGACTCCCTGTCCCACCTCCTTGATGTCGTCGCCAACGCCAACAGCGTGGACAATTTTGTTACACTTGCGACTCCACCAACCACATCTGTCCCAACTGCCCCCAGTACAGATGCCCTCTCTGTGAGGTCTTCTCCCCTGGACATGCTCAGTGCCATTGCCCTATGTGACGCTGCCCTAACTGCAGTACCGTCGGCCACTCCCTCTATGAGTGCAACAAACCTGGATGGACTCATCCCTTCATCGCCCCTTCCGGCTGGTTCACCCCTATCAGACTTCTCTCAGGAGGAGATAGCGATGATAGTGGAAGTTCTGAGACATTCTGAGGTGGTACCTCAGGAGTACGAAGGGGGTAATGTCACAATTGTCTCTTTGTTTGCCCCATCCGCATTACCCCTATCCACTCCCAACCTTATAGATGCCGATGATGCACCCTTTCGTTTTCCAGATTTCATTCAGTTTCCACTGTTTCCTTTCTAGACGGCGTATGGAACCGTACACGCGGCCCATTCCCTATTATGTTAACCTTTATTCCATTTCGTCTAGGTCCATCCCAAAGTGGTTGGTCCATCTTCTTTTGGTTGTGGTGACGCAGCCATATTTCCTTTCTGACTTCTTAGGCTGCGTCCATCTCTTTTTGTTATGGTCCATTCCTTTTGTTGTGGTTATGTAACCCTTCTCTTTTCACCATGGACGGACAGCACCTCCCAAAATGGGATCTCTTGCTCCCATTTCGTACTCCACTCTCCCATATATATACCTAGCTGCCTGTACTTGTATTCCCCATCTAGTGCTACACTTAACACGCTAGTTTCTAGTCCCACTTGGCCCCATCTGAGTGAGACCCCCCCTCTGTAGCTGGCAGTGTCCTTCTACAAGACTTCCCTCTGCACTTTGATGTCATTGTGTGAGACCTACTTGAGGCTGTTCCCAGTGGCTAGATAGGATTCCATACTGGAGACTAGTGTCTGCATTCTTAATGAAGGGTGAAGATGTGGGTGGTGGTGATGGCACAATGGTGTTGTTGTCATTGAGGTGCAGTGGTGGTGGTGGTGATGATAGCACAGCGTTGTCCTCATTTTGGTGGCACAGGTGGTGCCACTGTGCCTTCATCATTGTTGTTGCTGGGTCCCACCTTCATGGTTACTGTGTGGGTGATGTGGGTGCAGTTGCACATGTGTTGTTGTTGTCATCATGTCATTGATGGTGCTGAGTCATTGTCAACATCACATGGCTGTTGTCACTGATACTACCCCTGGGTACTGGGGTGGGGGTGGCAGTGCTGCCACCCTGCAAAAACAATGGCAACAGCATCAGACACAATAGAATACAAGGTGGAATGGATGCACTGAGTGACTTGGACACACACAGCAGCTCCAAACAATTCAATACGACACCACTGAAGGGCAGGGTGAGTCAACACGAGCAGTGCCAATACACAATGGAGAATGTACCTAGGCTGACTTGGCAATTGCCCAGATGACCTACCAACACTCTGAACCCATTGTGACTGTCATTGAGGACAACTTAGAGACATTTTGCAAGTCAGTCATCATGTGTTGTCACATGTCAAGATGTTAGGTTTTCTAAGTTGTACTAACGTTCTGGGTTTCCCAACTCCATCACCACACCCAACACACACAAACCATGGGTGTCCCAGCTCTGACCCATACCTGCAGGCCATATGCAGTGACAATGGCCATCACACCTCCCCACAGCAATGATCGATGATCTCATTCCCCAGGGAGAATTGGATCAATGACCATCGATGCAGTGTTGACATGCACAACAATTAATGATGGCAACAATGATGACATTAATGTATTCCCACTCAATATGATGACACAATGGCAACAACCATTGACACAACACAACATGTATGATGATGACAATGCCATGCCCCTCCAGTCAATATTTCAATGTTCTACACAGGATGGCAGCGACAATGCCATATCTTTTGAGCTTGTCTGCTCACCTCCCACCCCTTTTGGGCCTGACCACTCACTTCCATCCCCCTCTGTCATTTTGGGTGCCATTGCTGGTCTCCCTCTAACACATCATGGTGAGCCCAATTGCTTGTCCCCTGCCTCCACCACAATGTCATTTTAACCACCACTGCTCATCATTCGCCCCCTTGTATCATTTTGGGCCCCACCACTCACTGCCCTCACCTATGTCATTTCAAGTGCCACCACTCATCCCCCCTAACACACTGTTTCAAGTGCCACTGCTTGCTTCCCCCCACCTCCAATGCATTGTGTCAAGCCTGATCGCTAGTCTACCACCCCTGTTGTGTCTATTTGAGTCCAATCACTCGTCTCCTGCCTCTTTCATGTCATCTGGAGCCCAACCGCTCACCACCCTCCCTCTCTGTGTCATTTCGAGTGACACCATTCATCTACCACCTCCACTGTGTCTACTCAAGCCCAATCACTCATCTCCTGCCTCAACCATGCTCATTCAAGCCTTGGCTCTTGTCCCCCACCTCCAGCACATCACCTGCTGCCCTCCCTCTCTGTGTCATTTTGAGTGCCACTACTTGTCCCCCACCTCCAATGGGTTGTGTCGAGCCCAATTGCTCGTATACCATCTCCATATCCATACAAGCCTGACTGCTCATCCCCAACACTTCCACTTGAGCCTGATCACTTGCACATCACTTCCGACACATCATTTTGAGCCTGACCACTTATTCCCCACCTCCAGTGTGTTGCTTGTCCTCTCACCTTGACTGTGTTGTGCAACCACTCATCTCCACCTCAACCATGTCTTTTCAAGCCCAATGGTTTGTTGACCATTGTTTCAAGTGCAACTGCTCACCTCTTGCCCTAACCATGTTGTTTGTGTGGTGTGCTTTCCACACTTTTTGTGGATTGGACTACTACTTCTTTTCCATAGCTTATGATACAATTTTTAATGGAATTTGGTTGCTTTTCATTACCTAAACTGTAAAAAGCATGTGAAAAGTAGAGGAAAGGCATGGCAAGGCATGATTAAAAGCAGAGAGATCTGCTTTTCATGCTTTTGACCAGGTCTGCAGAAGCAGTGAAAAGCAGTGAAAAGTGTGCAAAAAGATCACAAAAAGCAAGTGGTGATTTCACTGATGTAGAAGTACAAAGAGTAAGAAATTTGGTGGACAAAAGGTGATCTCACTGATCTGATACACTAGATGTAGCAGTAGTATTAAGAAAAGTGGCTGACGTTGGTACAGATATCTCTGTGAGCTGTCTGTAAGAGGAGGAGGGACCACTGTTGCAGAGGGAGGTCATCTCAGATGATAGCCCTGCAGCGATCATCGATCAAATAGCCTTATGCAGACTTTGGCATGCCAGTGCTTTGATTCACACAGACTGGGCGGTCATTACAAAGAGTGTAAATGACTAATATTGTATGCTTGGCATCTAGCTATGAGACAAAAGTACTTCCAGGTGTCATTGTCGATGTTGACCAAGACGTGTCGAGGTGCCCAGCCTTGTCGTGTGTTTTCTAACTTGTGTCAACTGACTTGACCATCTTCTCTGGCATGGCCTTGACTTGGCATGTATCAATGACTTGCACATGGGTTAATGGATGGCCTATGTGCCACCCTAGTCGTCTATGATGGCGCCTGGGTCATCTGTGATGCCTGCGACTCATCATCATCAGTGCGGTCAATCGCTGTTCAACCTTCTTGCTCCCCCTTCTTGTGTTGGGTGTGTATTAGGTGTAGGTGGTCGAGCTTCACTCACCATGTTCTCTGCATCATGTGCCTCAGCACCCACTCCTGGACCCTCCTTGGTCATCTTCAGTTGTTGAACCTGCCCTGGGTGACGATGGACTGGGTATGTATCATTGTGGATGACCTTTGATGCAAGAGTAAATATAAACAAATGGTGACCCAAGTGGTTGGAAAGTGTATGTACCTTGAGTCAGAGGGAAGGTTGGGGGTAGCATGGTTTCCTAGGTTGCTTCTAGGGGTAAGTCTCCTATTCCAGCCAATCATGTCCACAAATGAACAAGGTCCTATCCCCATCCCCGATGTATAACAAGAAACGAATTTCTCAGCATACCAACATTGGTCTATGCCATGATCACCTTCCTTGCTGGCTT
Source organism: Porphyrellus cyaneotinctus (assembly GCA_038091315.1). Lineage (NCBI taxonomy): Eukaryota > Fungi > Basidiomycota > Agaricomycetes > Boletales > Boletaceae > Porphyrellus > Porphyrellus cyaneotinctus. The sequence goes on along the minus strand of JBBPOF010000438.1, from coordinate 10,713 downwards.
TGCACTAGGTTTTGTCAAGTATTCATTGGCTATTGGGTGGGCATGACATGTGCAACATGGCTTGTGTTTTATCTTGGCTGCATCTCTGCGCAGCAATGAGTTGGAAGCATTGCGGCTTCAAGGGCCTATGTTGTTCTTGTATTCTGGCTGGAGGGGATGGCACAGTGACTGGGCTTATGCTATTACCAGATGATGCCAGTATGTCACAGTCTCTTCATCCTTTCTTCCAGCTCACAGTGTTTCATCATACTGAGCAGAAGAACACATGCATGAACTATGAAGTTCCTACAGCAACCTCAGCTATGTTCCCATAGCCACCATGGTCATTCTGGTGCGATACATTCTCAATTTTCACTACCCAGCAAGTCACAAGTCAAAAAATCATGGCCAGAAGTCTCTTCAATGACCTCAGACATTGTATCACTTCCCAAACTTGAAACCATTCATCTGAGTCATACACTCTGGATGAGCTTGGTGCCAATGCAAACAATCCAGCTAGCTTTCAAGCCTGGTTATCTCGCATGGTAGGTGCTGAAAGGGTTACCATGATAAATTTGCTTCTTCTACTTCTTTCAGATGCAGCTTTGTCACCCTTTAAGTTAGTTGAGCATAGAAGACAACCCAATCGAGAGGGAATACCCAGTCCTCAGTGACGTGGATTCTGATCATATGGTTTAGATATAATAGTGATCACTTGTATATTTGACTGCAGTGGATTTTATATTTGTTGTCTTTATTGCAATTTTCATGTGTGATAAGGAATTTACTAGAAGGTATATATACATGATGGCCTAGGGGTAGTAGCCTAAGGTGCAGTACACAATGGGGGACAAAAACACAGCATAAGACGAAAAAAATGTGGCATGCAGCACAAATAAATGTGCATCAACAACAGGTGGGACATGCTCCCCACATCTTGTGAGAGCTGGGGCAACGTATCATTGAAGAGTCTAGGACTTACTTCAAGGTGTGTGTTGGTGACACCTGTTTCAATGTGAACAGCTATAATATAATTCTTGCTGGGTTGTGTGTAGTGTGGACTACTATTATTGAAAGAAAATGAGGCAGTACCACTCCCTTCAAATTATGCACATCATGATGTGGACAAAACTACACCCAACTTCATTAACCTCTGACAATTGATGACAGAGTGGCTTGAGATGCTTCTCAATCATGCTCTAACAACATTGTGGAATAGAATACAGGGTCAATAGACTCAGTGCTATATCACATATGTACATAAGATCAGTGAATCAAGGAGAAAACAATTAAATCCCAGTCCCAGATGCAGCAGGCATATCACAATGGTGTTTTGTACTAGGCAGAGGTGTTGGACTTGCCGCACATTTCAAGCTACTGGGCAAAGCCTTCAACTTTTCCCAAAGGCTCTGCACACATTGAAGTTGACTGGTCTTGTTTTCTGCCTGACATGCCATTGCATGAGGGAAATTTACGTGTAGCTTTTCATCAGCCTTGTTGTCAGTGGGCCATTTCTGCACTTCCAAAGCCATCTTCATCATGTCAATGAACCAAGTGGAAGATTGTAGTCACTTGACATCTTTATCGTAATGACAGATGTCCCAGAACATTTCCTCAAGGCATTCATTATATTCACTGTTCAGAACTTCAAGTTTCTGTTGATCCTAGGCTATTGGAGGCTCCACAGCATAGTGCAATTTGAAGGGGGAACCCAGCTGCCTAAGAAGACTAACGAGTGGCATCTCACACTTAGGCTGAAACATTGACAACAGATAATCTCCTGAACAGAGCAGCAGGCGCTTTAGATGTCTGCCCTTGTCAGTGTGTCCCCATGGCTTGTAGTGTTCATTGAACATGTCCATGTCCACATGAGGATCATCGGCCTGATAGGTATCACTGGCAGGGACGTAGCACAATGTCGTTCATCCTAATACATGCAGAAATGACTTGAGATCATCCATGAACATGTGTATTTTTCCAGGGTTCTGCAGGAGATTTGCAGACATGAATTGCCACATTCCCTGGTGAAAAAATAGACAGAATCAGTATGTGATGCAACATTCCGCATTGGATGATTTACTGTGTGGTCAGGTCGTCTGCTACCACATTCCTCCATCTTTTTTGCCAGCTCCCAATCAATCAGTAACCTCCTGCCTTTGTCTGTCAAGATGATATTCCCTACACTTATATCCCAATGCAAGATCTTCACAAATGTGAATGCATGTGAGTGTGCTTTGGACTTGATTGTTAGTGCATGTCCTTGTGCTGCATATAGTAAATGTACCTTGGACTGCACAAAGAACAGCTATAACAAGCTATTTCATGGACTCAAACTTGAAGAGTGGTCGTCCTATGATCCCATGCATGAGCTGGTAATGTTGATATGGAGAGATTCTTGGCTTCACACAAACCCATTCAGTGCCAACCAATTCTTGTGTTTGAATCATTCCCCCTTCCACATCCCACCCACAACAAGTTCTGGAATATTCAGAGTTCTGTGACAATGGAGTAATTCATAAATCTCATGTTTGGGAATTACTTCAACATCTGGCAGGTCAGAAAGGAATTGCCATATGTCCTTCATATAGATCACATGCTCTTCTGACCATGGACCTTTCTTTGATTGACCTTGGACAGTAGCATCATCCCCATCATGTATGCTCACCAAGTTGTATTCTGTCCACGACGTCCCATTCCTGTTACAATTTTCCCTTCATTTGCTCCATCCGTGTTACCCCTATCTGCCCCAAACCCTATAGATGCTGAGGACATGCCCTTTTGTTTTCCAGACTTCATTCAGTTTCCACCATTTCCTCTTGAGATGGCGTATGGAACCACACATGCAGCTCATTCCCTATTATGTTAACCTTCATTCTCATTTTGTCTAGGTCCATTCCCAAAGCGGTATGGTCCATCTTCTTTCGGTCATGGTGATGCAGCCATATTTCCTTTCTGACTTCTTGGGCTATGTCCATCTCTTTTTGTCATGGTCCATTCCCTTTTTATTGTGGCTTACTTAACCTTTCTCAATTCGTTGTGGATGGGCAGCACCTCCCAAAATGGGATCTCTCACTCCCATTTCATACTCCACTCTCCCCTATATATACCTTGCTGCATGTACTAGTATTCCCCATCTAGTTCTATGCTTAACATGCTAGTTTCTAGTACCACTCGGCCCCATCTGAGTGAGACCCCTCTTCCACAGTTAGACATGTCTACTGCGAGACTTCCCTCCATACGCCAACAGCTCAGGTATGCGACCTGCTTGTCATTATTCCCAGCAATGAAATCAGGACCACACTGGAGACTAGTGTCTGTGTTCTAAACAAAAGAACTAGATCTTCCAATGTCCTTGCCACTGTGCAACAGGACACCCACCCTTCACCATTTGTTGATTCTCCACCACTGACTTCTCCAATACTGACGAGGAAGCTTCTGCCTCTCCTTCCAGTACCTCTACACCTCATAGCGGATCTCCTTCTTCTTCATCCTTGAACAAGGAATATCATCTGACAGAAGAACTGAGAACTGATCGCTCACAACATCTCTCAGTTCTACCATGCTCCTCCCAACCTTCCAGTGGATCCTTCCCGGAACTTGTAGCTGTTGCCAGTACATCTTCCTCTGCCACTCCCCATGCTCACACTCCCCAAGGAGAGGTCACTGCGTCTCTTCGTGAGTACCACCCTCTACCTTTAGCACAGGCACCCCCCCTCAACGATGACTACCTTCACTTCCACGAACCCATCCAGGTAGACCCTCCCCTCTATCCACCAGCACCCACCATCATGTCTACTTCCAACAAACAGTCTGAACTCAAAGCTGGACTCCCCAATGACTTCTCTGGGAAAGCTGAGGATGCCAATCGCTGGCTCCTAGCTATGAAGGCCTATTTCACCATGAATATGGCCCACTACTCCAATGACGCTGCCACCATTACCTTCCTCAACAAAATGAGCAAGGGGTGGGGCATAGCCTTCTCTGAGGGATGGCTAATGAAGCTGGCCAATCTGAGTATTGAGCGAGTGCACAAGATGCTGGAAAAGTTGCTGGAGGACTTTAAGTGCATCTTTGTATTGAAGGACACCACTGCAAGAGCCCAGATGGCCTTGCACAACATTCACATGGAGGGAAAGCCCTTCCAAGGTGACTTCCATGCATTCTGCTCAGCTTTTGAGCTTGAAGCAGGATGAAGTGTTACGCGAAATGTACGCTGTACATCAAGCACACTCTGTTTGTCTCGAGGGAGGTACTCACGAAGAGACACAGCGTCTTTGATAGAACAAAGCTACAACAAGAGTCAAGTCAAGGGGTCAGGGTCAAGGGTTCCTCAAGTCGAATGAGACTGAGATTGAGGGAGACTTGAGAACATACAACGAACGTTGTATTGCGCAGATCAAGAATAAGGAATAGAGATACAAGCAGCTAGGTATAAGTACTAGAGAACTACTGTGGATGACTAATCCATAGAACATCATAGAAGCAATAGAACGTCTGAGTCACAAGTGAGTCACGATGGTTGTTAGGGGCGACGTAAGCAGTACGAGAGAACTACTTAGAGAAGAAAGCTGTCCATAGATGAATAAACCCAATGTAAGTGCATGTCCCCTACCGGCAATAAAGAGAAGGAACAGCATGAGGAGTGCATTCAAGGTAATGCAATAACGCTGAAGCCATCTGGGTAAAAGAGGAGAAGAAAGTCATCTCGACCTGGTGTTAGTATTCCAGGGAGGACAAACATAGAGAAACGTGAGGAAATAAGGAAAACAGAGGCGCACATATACTGTATCGTAACATTACCCCCTTCGTATACTGGAGCCCCAGGCTCAAGTAACATACTACCCCTATGCATCCGGAGGAGGGGGTTCTCGTTGGAGAGCTCCAGGGGAGAAGATAGACGCAGCCTGCTCGGGAGTAAGGACTGTAAAAGGACAATCAACCTCTTGGTGCCTGAACGCAGCACAAGTGGAGCAAGGTACTCCAGGACAATACTGGGATCCATGTCCCCATCGAAGGCAAATGCTACATTGGGTGGTGAGACACAGACGTGATGGATGACCAGGGGCGGCACGATGACATTTGGGACAGATGTATTGGGGGCAATCATCTCACAAGTGCCCAAGACTGTTACAACGAAAACACTGGGTGGTGGCATTGGCGGAGGTAGGAGGAAAGATGTTTGGAAGAACATGAGTGGCCACCAAGAGAACGGTATTGCCAGAAGTGTTTCGAGTATAATAGGTCCTGAAGATGTGTCAAGCTTCTTCATCAAGATGTCGGCCAGCAGTGTCAGAGTCATGTGGGAAGCAGATAGCCACCGGAGTGAGAGGTCATTTGACAGGAGAGGTGGGGCCATAGAGGTTTCAGATAGCAAGGTCATAGGGGAGCAGGGATGAGAGGAGATGCGGGATGCGAGAGTGGGAGTGGTAGGTACAAAGGTTTCTTCCCAGGGTCTGGGAGGAGGAACAGGTAAGATGGGCAGGGATCGAGGAGGAAGGAAGTCAGTAGCTTCCATGTATCTGTCTCGTTCTTTCATAGACATGGACAAGTAGATTCGTCGGAAGGTGGGATAGATCATGGTGGTGGGTAATCATTCGATGAATGAATGGAATCCATAAAGGTGAAGGATAGTGAGAATACGACGAGGGAGGGCAGATATATGAAGTTGTAGAGGAATACTGAAATCCAAAGGAGGGTTCAACGGGTTGGCTAGACGATGGTACCGTTCAACAGTCAGGGTCTCATGGAAGAGTTTGATGAGTTCCTGGGTAATGACGTCTTCTTCGAACAGATAGAGTTCCTTGAGGGCGCGGCAAATATGTGGCGTGGTGAGAATAGCAGCGTAAAGAATGAGAATGAAATGTAAGGGCAAACAAACAGGACAAACAGGATGAGAACGCAACGGGGAGGTATCTGGAGAGGAGGACAGAGAGGAGGAGGAACGAGATGATGATAGGAAAGACATATTTGGGGGAGTCAAAGATGATGGTTTCGATGGAGTAGTGGAACATACGCAGGGGGGTACTCACGAAGAGATGCCGCTTCCTGGGGAACTAGGTCAAATGATGACTCTCCTTATAAGCCTTGAGTATTTCAGGGGCATGGTGGAGATTGGTTTCGGGTTCCCAAGTATTCTCTGAGGATGGATAACCCTTCCATGTGATTCGGTACCGGTGTTTTCCAGCGTTGCCTCTATGACTAATGATCTGATCAACTTCATATTCTTCTTCGGCATCAATCAGGTCAGGAGGGGGTCGGGAGAAGTTGGGACCATGTGTGACAGTTTTGCGATAAGAAGATAAGAGGTTGGCATGGAATATGTCATGGATCTTCCATGTGGGTGGTAGACGTAATCGGTAGGTGAGTGGTGATAGGACCTGAGATATCTTGAAGGGTCCATGGCATTTTGGGGTGAGTTTCTGAGAAAGGTAGTGGAGGCATAGGTTAGAGGCTTCTAGCCAAACCTTATCTCCTACTTTCCAGGGGGAGAATTTCTGGGTGGAACATTCTGTCATGATCCGTCTGGCAGTTTCATGCGCTGCAAGGGCTTCCTTTTGGGCTTCTTCGAGCAGGGAGAGTCAGTTTTCTAGAGCGGGAAGGAAGGTCTTGCCCAGGGGTGGATATGACCGGGGTTCGTATCCGAGGAGTAAGGAGAAAGGGGAGGCCTTGGTCGAGCTATGTGGGGCGGAGTTATGGTGGAACTCGGTGGTGGTGATGTACTTGGTCCATTTTCAGGGGTTGTTGGAACAGAATATACGTAGGTAGGTTTCAATTTCCTGATTGGTTCGTTCGGTCTGGCCATCAGTCTGAGGGTGATAAGCGGTAGAGAGGCGGATATCGTAGTTGAGGAGTCTGGCTAGTTCCAGCACGAAAGCAGAGGCGAACTGAGGGCCCCTATCCGAGATGATAGAGTCATATAATCTGAAACGTTTGTAAACATGTTCAAAGAAAAGTTTGGCGACTCCAGTGGCATCGATAGTTTTAGTACAAGGGCACAGAATTACCCCCTTCATAAGGCTGTGGTCGACCATGACCATCAAGGAATCAGAGCTGGCAGAGAGGGGAAGATCAGTGATGAGATTGACAGAGAGTTGACAAAAAGGAAGCGAGGAGGTGGAGGTGATTGGAGCCAGAGGGGGATGTGTCAGATGAGTATTAACCTTGTTCTGTTGGCAGACAGCGCAGCCGGCAACGAAAGCGTTGACAAAAGAGGACAGGCCCGGCCACCAGAAATCACATTTGATGATAGACTTGGTGTGGAAATGACCCATGTGACCTGTAGAGGGAGAAGAATGCAGGGCGTAGACGACGGAATGACGAGAGGACAGGGGTATGTACATACGACCTTTGAAATAGAGATGGCCGTTATCAAGGGTCCAATCAGCGAGGGAGGAGCGGGGAAACAATGGCGAGCCCTGCTGGAGGTTGGCGATAGCATGTAATACAAGAGGGTCGGAGGCAGAGGAGGAAGAGATCCTATGGGCGAGGGTGGTGTCAAGAGCATTAATGACCAGGGGGTCGGGGCAAATGGAAGCGTCCGCATTGTCAGCTGTGGTATTGAGATCATCTCGTCGAGAAAGAGCGTCAGCAGGAGCCATCTTAGATCCAGGTGTTACCTTCCAGACAATGTCAAAATCTTGGAGGGACAGAGCCCAGTGAGCTTGTCGACAAGAGAGTTTACAAGGGTCTTTGATGTAGGAAAGATTTTTGTGATCAGTGATGACGGTGATAGGATGATTGGTTCCCTGGAGGTAATGTCGCCATTCAGAGAGAGCGAGGATAACGGCCAGGAGTTCCCTGTCGTAGATGTCATAGTTTTGTTCCGCAGGAGTGAAGGTTTTCGAGAAGTAGGCACAGGGATGGGGATCGCCATTGGCGTCATCCTGCATAAGTACTGCACCAGCTGCCAAAAGGGAGGCGTCGGTCATAAGGGAAAAGGGGCATGAGGTGTCGGGGATACAAAGGACAGGGGCGGAGGAGAAGATGGACTTGAGAGTATCAAACGCTTTCTGTTGAAGTGGGGTCCAAGCCCAAGGTTCATCCTTCCGGGTTAACAGATTCAGGGGGGTGACAATGTTGGAGAAATTGGGGATGAATTTCTGATAGAAGTTGGCGAAGCCAGTGAAGGATCGTATGGCCTTGACAGAGGTGGGAGGTTTCCAGTCATGGATGGCGTTGAGTTTCTTGGTGTCCATAGTGACCCATCCTTGCCCAATGATCATCCCAAGGTACTCCATAGTTGGGACATCAAAGGTACACTTGGAGATTTTCAATGATAGGTTGTGTTTGCAAAGACGGAGGAGGACTCGACGTGTTCATTCATGATGAAGGGAAAGGGTGCCTTGGGTACAGATGCCAAGATCATCCATATAGATTTTGAGCCAACATTCCACAATCATGTTGGCGAAGATGTGGTTCATGAAGGACTGAAAGGTTGCGGGAGTGTTGCAAAATCTGAAGAACATGACGGTGGGTTTGAACAACCCGAGGGGGGTGATGAACACAGCTTTCCATTGGTCCTCTTCTCGAATCCGGATGTTGTTACATATATCCCCATCGGATGTCGAACTTGGTAAAGAAGTTGGTGTCTTTCATGTCATCAATGAGTTTGGGAATGAGTGGCAAGGGATATCCGAAGCGTTGGGTATGGAGGTTCAAGTGTCAGTAATCTTGACAAGGGCGAAGGGTTCCATCTTTCTTGGGTACAAAGAAGAACGGGGATGCTTGGGGGGACTTGGAGGGAACTATACGTCCAGTAGCTAGGTGTTCCTTGACGAATGCCTCGCAGGCAGAGAGTTCAGCAGGGTTTAAGGAGTATATCTTGGCTATCTTCAGTGTGAACGTGGGGAGGAGATCAATGGTGTGGTCGAAGGGTCTATGGGGTGGTAACTTGGTTCACATCTTTTCTGAGATGACATCGGCGAAGTCCTGGCACCAATCCAGAATCGGTTGTTCCATTGGTTTCTCAGTCTGGGCGATCTGGGTAGAAATGGTGATCTTGTTGATCGCTTCACCATTGTGCCATAGTTCTCGTTTACGAAGATGTTGTGAAATCTTTCGGTCGGCTTCTAGACCTAGCCATCGAAGGAGGTACCTTTGTGGGATATGTGGATCATCAGGTGCGGGGGACGGTGGTCGAGGGATTTCAAGAGTATGAGCATTCCAATTGATGTGGGGATTCCATTTTCGAAGCCAGGGCATTCCCAGAATGATCTGTCTCTTCCCAAGGCTAGTACCATGAGGTCGATGTCATTGGAGAAGGAATTGTGTTGAAAAGAGGTGTGGGCCTTCCAACGTATGGTTCCTTTTGCATTGGAGGTTCCATCAACATTTATTGCTAAGGTGGGTTTGGAGAGATGAACGAGGGGGAAGTTGGCTTCACATAGGAGTCCAGTGTCGATGAAGTTCCCAGTTGCTCCGCAGTCAATGAGGGCGGTGGTTTCGACGATTTTTGTACTAGCACGGAGTTTGATAGGAATGCGAAGGGTTCTTTGCTTTGGCAAGGCTACTAGTACATGGGCGATATCAAGGGAAGAGGATGTCAAAACATCTTCCTGACTCAAAAATCCTCAGCTTCGAGATTGGTTACGGCTACTTCCTCCACTGGATTGTCGTAGCAGGGTTTCAGGGTTTGGAGGACTTCGGTTTCGTCCTTTCCTTGGGTTTTCAGGGTTTGGACGTATTGTTCAAGTGCAGAGAGGGGAGCTGTAGTGGATTTCGTCGAGGGAGCATCATTGGTTGTGGTGGTCTCGGTGTTTTGAACTTTCTGGGGACGTGGAGTCGATGGTTGGGAGGTTCACTGAGAGCGACACTGGGTGGCATTGTGTCCGGGCTTTCTGCAATGGAAGCAAAGGCCGTTCTTGAAGCATTTAGCACATTCTTTGGGGGTAAGTTTTCGCAGGGTTACTGTGTCAACGTCCATGGCATCGGGGTCTTTGGCGGTATGAGAGTTTAGGAGCGAGGGGGTTCTGTGATGACCCCTCAGGGTGGCGATGCGCATCTTCTGCGCATGGAAAACCTTGGCCTGTTCGATCCACTTGGGTAAAGTGGTGGGGATGGTGGCCATGGACAGGATCATGGTGGCAATCTGTTGATTGATGCCAAGGGAGAACTGGTTGATGAGCGTGATGGGGTCTGTGATTCCTGCCTTAGCGGCAAGGTTCTGAAAATCAGTGATGTACTTCTGGAATCTGTCGTCCGTATTTCCATTAGGAAGTTTGAACAATTTCTGGACCAGCTTGGTGAGGTCATGTCGAGCGACTGCTTTGATGTCGAAGGGGAAGAAGGTGGACTTGAAGTCCAGTACGAGTTTATCAAAGGTTTTATCAGAGGCGGGGGTGTTGGCATCGGCCATTTTGTCATACCACATCTCTGAGAAACAGACTCCTCGTCCCTTGCTCATCTTGTTGAGAGTAGTCATGACCTGGGTTTCGTCGGAAGAATATAACCTGGAGTTGATGGCGAAATAGGCCTTCATGGCCTTGATCCATCTCATAGCGTCTGAGGGTTCCCCTGAGAAATCCGCGGGGTGGGCGGCCTTGAGTTCGGAGGGGTTGGACATGGGTGCTGGGGTTACTCTGGGTGCAGGGGGTACAGTGGGTACGAAGGGCGTCACAGCCTGGGAGGTTCTGGATACAGTGGTGTCAGAGTACAACGACTCATTGTTGTTGTCAGAGTCCTGTGGTACTTGGTACCTTCGACGAGAAGGTCTGGATGTTGTGGTGACAACGATGG
>JBBPOF010000437.1:0-24196 GCA_038091315.1 Porphyrellus cyaneotinctus | reverse complement strand
GCGGAGGAGATGTTTGGAGTCTCATAGAGCTTTATGAGCACATCAAAGAGTTCTTTTGAGCTGGTCTGGTTGCGAGTTTTCATCAGCAGGGCATCTGAGATGCGTAGCTGGATGATGCCATGAGCCTTCTCATCACATTCCTCCCATGCTCGGATATGGGAGGCAGTGGTAAGGGTTGACACAACCGGCTTTACGTCAGTTCCAGCAACTACACCAAAAACTTTTTCAGCACGAAGCTTTGCTGAGATTCAAACCTTCCAGATTTCATAATTGTTTGGTCCTGTGAGGATTTCTTCTGCACAAATGGTGTCTGAGGGAGACATGGTGCAGATGCAAGTGAGTGAGTTCAAGATGAACTGGGAGTGAGTTCTGAAAAGAACTGGAGTGCACTGAGGGAAGTGCAAGATGGAATTTTGAGTTGTTCTTGTGTGCTACCGTTTAGCTTGCACCAACAGGGCTCATAACCTGACAAAACTAAGAGAAGGGCAGGAATTGCTTAGTGCTCAGCTACTGCCTAAGATGGCGGAAACAACTATTATTCACCTAAGAGAAGGGCAGGAATTGCCAGTGCTATAGTACATTAGCTAGGAATGAAAACTAAGTAAAAAGTACCCACCTCAGCCGCCGCCCAAGATGGCAGAAATGACTGAGGTGCTTGTAAGCAGGGTGAAGATATATATACTATGGGCAGAGGTATACTCGTATTATGTTACCTGCAATATTATAGTTGCGAACCTGAAAGAACATTTTGAATTTCCAATACTTCCAATGCTTCCAATGCTTCCGGAAAAGCGCAGGAATGTTCCAGAAGTGGTTCCGGTGTTTCTGGATCTTCCAGTGGTTCTAAGTCCGGAAGTGCATGGGAAAATTCTGGAAGTAATTCTGGAATGGTGGTTCCAGATATTGGGATCTGGAAGTGTCAGAACTAAGGTTGGATACTGTCAATCATCTGCCTCAAACAATTCCAGTGGCAAGTCCAAGGACTCTTCTGAGTCTAAGGGCAAGTCCACCAATACCTCCCCCCCAAAACCCAACCTCTTGTTGAAACTCGGCACAGACGGCAAGCTCACCACTGCCAAATGCCAATGTCACTTTGATGAGAAACTCTGCATGTTCTGTGGCCTTGCTGGTCACATGGCAAAGGACTGGAAGAAGTCTTCTTCGAAGGCTTCCAAGGCTCGTGCAGTTACCACCACTGCAACACTGGAAGACAAACCAGTCGACTCTAAGGAGTCAGAAAAATAGTCTGCAACCTCCGCAGCTCCGCATGGTCTGGAGGTTGCATTGATGATAACCATGCACTAAAGGAGATTTGACTCAACATGTCCACTCTCTCTGATCCCAAATCCCTCGTACCCACTGTCTCTCTAGTTGCCTATGATATTCCTTTGTTTTCAGCGCTCGTAGATTCTGGATCCTCTGATTGTTTTATAGATACAACTTTTGTTAATAACCATGGACTTCTGACCTATTCCATACCTCTGCTCCAACTTCATCTTTTTGACAGCACTATGAACTCAACCATTACCCAAGCTCTCGACCTCACTATCCATTTCAAAACTGGCGATATCACTCTGATGACATGATATGTCACCCTGCTTGATGGCTCCTGTGCTCTTGTTCTAGGACACAACTGGCTCACCCACCACAATCCGTTGATTGATTGGGTTATGAGCAGTATCTCATTCTGTTCACCTATGCAAGCCATGCCAGCACCCCTGAGCTCACCCCTGCAGCCTCCAGTCTTACCTCCAGCTGACTCTCCCAATCCGCCATGTTTCTGTGATTGCAAAGCCCCTCCTATCGTGTTTGTTAGTGCACCTGCATTTGCACTAGCTTGCTGCCTGGAAGGCTCTGTTGAATTCAGTCTCCAAATCTGCTCCAAAGAGAGTAACCTTCATACCTCCACCACTTCCAACGATCTGGTAGATCTCTCTGGTATACCTCTGGACTACCACGAGTTTGCTGATGTTTTCAGCAAGAGCAAAGCATCCACACTGCCTCCTCATCGCGAACATGATCTAATGATCAATTTGGAAGATGGTACCTCTCCTCCCCTTGGTACTCTCTACTCCCTTTCCTCCACAGAGCTTGAGGCACTTCATACATTCCTCAATGAAAACCTCACTAATGGATTCATCTGTCCCTCTTCCTCCACTCATGCCACTCTGGTCCTGTTTGTCTGCAAGAAGGACGGTTCACTCTGCCTCTGTGTTGATTTTTGAGGACTGAACAAGATCACAAAGAAAGACCGCTACCCACTTCTGTGCATCTCTGACCTCCTAGATGCTCTGAGCAACGCCAAGATCTACACCAAAATTGACCTCTGGCATGCATACCATCTGGTCCGCATCGCCAAGGGTGATGAATGGAAAACATCTTTCCACACACATTATGGCTTGTATGAGTGGCTGGTAATGCCCTTTGGTCTCAGGAATGCCCCCGCTGCTTTCCAGTGGTTCGTGAATACAATCTTTGCAGATCTACTCGACATCTATGTGATTGTCTACCTGAACAACCAACATCCTGATATTCTCCACAGACAAGTCCACCCACAAGGAGCATGTCCAGGAAGTCCTCTGATGATTCTGTAAACACAACCTCTACACGAAACCTGAGAAGTGTGAAAGTTTCACACTGATTCTACCGAGTACCTTGGATACTGCCTATCTCCAGCCAGACTTACCATGTCTGCTGAGAAAGTCCAAGCCATACAGGTTTGGCTCAAACCTCATAAAGTCAAGGATGTACAGTCTTTCTTAGGCTTTGCCAACTTCTACCGTTGTTTTATTGACAACTACTCCACCATAGTCACTCCTTTAACTCGCCTTACCCACAAAGCTGTCTCCTGGTCATTTTCCAACAATTGTTGCTCCACATTCTGGAAACTCAAGAACACCTTCACTTCCACTCCTATCCTTACTCATTGGATGCCTGATGCCCCTATGATTGTAGAAACTGACACTTCTGACTATGCTATAGCCAGAATATTTTCTCTCCAATGTCCAAATGAGGAAATCTGGCCTATCACCTACTACTCTAGGATGCTGTCAGCTCCTGAGCTCAATTATGACACCCATGATAAGGAGTTACTCGCCATTCATGAGTCTTTCAAGGCCTGGCAGCACTATCTTGAAGGTTCCGTGCTTTCAGTTGACATTGTCACTGACCACAAGAACCTCAAATACTTCACTACAACCAAGCTCCTGACTCACTGGCAAGCCCGGTGGCCGGAGTTCCTCTCCGGATTCAATATGGTCATCCACTTCCATCCTGGTCGCCTTGGTGTGAAACCTGATGCCCTCACTAGACACTGGGACGTCTACCCCAAAGAGGGGGATAAGGACTACGCTCACATCAATCTGCACAACTTCTGACCAGTATTCACCCAGGAGCAACTCACTGCGTCCCTATGAGCCACTTATCTAGCAGCTCCAGTCCTCTGAGCCAGCTCTGTCTTTGATGTTGAAAACCTCTACAACAATATTCTTTCCACTCTCCCCTCAGATCCAGTGGCCTCTGTACACATGTCCACACCTCCGACACCTGACTCTCATTGGTCTATCGACGCTGAAGGCTTTCTATGTCTAGATAATCACATCTATGTGCCTGATGCTGATGATCTTCAACTTCGTGTCCTCTGGTTTAAGCATGATCATCCGCTTTCTGGACATTTCGGACAAAACCGTACTTTGAAGCTTATCCACCATGAATATACTTGGCCAGGAATCAGGACATTTGTAAAGGAATATATGTCCTCCTATACCTCCTGTGCACATGCTAAAGTTCCTAGGCACAAACCATATGGTCTGCTAAAACAACTCCCAATCCCTGAATGCCCGTGGAACTCCATCTCAATGGACCTCATCGAACAGCTTCTGGCTTCCTCTAGTTACTCCGCTATCCTCGTCATCATTGACCGCCTCTCTAAGCAATGCATATTCATTCCAATGATGGACACCATAACTTCTCTGGAGTTAGCTAAGTTGTTTTTGATGAACATCTTCTTGAAGCATGACATTCCCTCCCAAATTACCTCTGATCAAGGTTTCAAGTTCATGTTGCACTTCTTTAGATCTTTAGAAAAGGCCCTCGACATCCAGTTACATTTTACCTCCGGTTATCATCTGGAAGGTGACAGCCAAACAGAGCATATGAATCAGATGCTAGAATAATACCTGCACATTTATTGCAACTACCAACAGGATAACTGGTCTGAACTTCTGCCTCTCACAGAGTTTGCATACAACAATGCTTCTAGTGCCACCACCAGTTTTTCCCCATTCTTTGTGAACAAGGGCTATCATCTGAACATCTCCATACACCCAGAATGCGACCTCACCTCTGCTCGTGCACTTGAATACTCAACTCTCTATACCAATTCCTATGTGAGGAAATGGACCACACTCAAAAACGTTACCAAGGACCTGCAGATGCCAAGTGAGCTCTGGCTCCAGACTTCCAGCCCGGAGATCAGGTGTTCATTAAGGCTAAGTACTTTAGGTCAACTAGGCCATCCAAGAAACTATCAGAAAAGAACTTGGGGCTGTACGAAATCATCACTAAAGCTGGTACCCATTTCTTCATGCTCCATCTTTCCAATTCCATGAAATCTGTACATCTGGTATTTCATGTCTCATAGCTAGAACCTTCAGTACCCAACATCATACCAAACCATGTACAACCTCCACCACCTCCAGTTGAAGTCAATGGAGAACCAGAGTTTGAAATCTCCAAGATCCTCAACTCAAAAATCAATTGAAAGCACAAGAACTGCAAATTGCTTTATCTTGTACATTGGTTAGGATATGAAGGTACTGACGAAGAAACTTTGTGGTTACTGGCTACCGAACTAGATCATGCATCGGAATTAGTCGTGGATTACCATCTCCAGTATCCAGACAAACCCGGACCTCTCAAATAGGCGACAAGGAACATTATAAACAAGTTACCATTAGTGTGAGGCGACAAACAAGACAACTATACCACTCTGCCATCTCTGCTTCAACCTCTGCATCACTCTGCATCTCCTCCATTTCCTCCATCTCCTCCATTTCCTCCATCTCCTCTGCTTCCTTTGCTGTTTCCTCCATCTCATCTGTCTCATCCACCACCTCCACAATGATTCATTCCATTGCTTCTTCCCCTACATCTGTGTCATCCAACACGCTTGCATCATCCTCCAATCCACCCTGCTCCTCCTTGGCATACACCATCATTGTCATCAGATGATTATGGCAGGCAATGCAGTGGTTCATTGTCTGCATCTTGTCCCACATCTCTGTAAGCACCATTGCGATGCTACAGCCTACCTCTGCCAAACCTGCCATTCCATTGTTGCTCCGGCTTGTACCTGCCTCCTCTGACCACTGCTTCTTCAGCAGTGGCACGACTTCCTCAATTTTGTTGTCACCCTGCTTCCTGCACCAGATGGATTTTTCTTCTCCTGGTTGTTCACACCATGCCTTGACTGTGAAACATCCCTTGCAGGATGTTGCCTTTGGTTCTTCTCACAGCTCACACATGAGATTGTTCTTGATGCACCGGACACAGTCCGGTGCTGCCTGCCCCTTGCCTTTGTTGGCATGCTGTTGCACTGCTACCTCCACAGCCTGCTCTGGTCAACCCCAACCAACTGTGATTTAATATCACTTACTTGTTTTTTGGCTGCCTCTTCGGCCTCTTTGCATCTCCTCTCGTCCTCAGCCACTTTGCACTGCCTCTCTTCCTCAGCCACCTGCCTCACTCTCTCCTCCTCCACCTTCTTCTGTGCCTCCTCCTCCACCTTCTTCTGTGCCTCCTCCGCCTTCTTCCACACCTCCTCTGCCTTCTGCTGCTCCTCTGCCTTCCACTGCTCCTCTGCCTTCCACCACTCCTCCACCTTCTGCTGCTCCTCCACCTTCCACCACTCCTCCGCCTTCCGCTGCTCCTCCACCTCCTTCCTCGCCATTGCTCATCGATGGTGCTCCTTCACCTTGGCATTCCAGATGTCATCGTTGTCATTCATGTCTTCCACGAGGTGTGCGTTGGACCAATTTTTGACGTCAGTAATGTCAGACATGGTTAAGGAAGAAATTAAGGAGAAAGCCCAGATTTATACCGCATCGCTAAAAGATTCAGACTCCAACACTTCAAACTCTGTATGTCCACAATCCGGACACCAAAGCAAACCCCCACCCTCATCACATCATCACTCTATGGCATTCAGGGGTTCAGGCCTAAGAGGGGGATACTGTCATATCCCAAATTTTCATTAAGTCCAACTCCAGGCTTCCGAATCAACTCCGAGTGTATTCCAACCTTTTCTCCTTTCTCGCTTTCTGGACTTGTTCTCCGCTTTCCTCTGATGTTAACTCTGTTCCTATTATTCATTTTGTATGACACTCATCATTGCTAACAAACTTCAAATCTGTGTCTTGCTTAGTAGCACAGCTCCAGGCATATTTACCTCTGTCACAGCACGGGGATATTTACTTCTGACTTCCATGTAGTTAGTCATTTGGACCTGAGTCCTCCGTATATAAACCTCCATACTTTGTCTCTAGTACCTCAGTTCAAATATCAACTTAATCACTTCCTTTGAGTCACTCTCAATCCTTACTCTCATTCTCCTCTGAAATACAAAGTCCTTGGGGAACTGGCAAGGGCACAACACATAAGTCCTGCGCCAATGACCTCATCCCTCCGTCTACCTCTGACCCCCTGTCATACCTCCAGTACACCTCCAACCCCAACCTCTGACCCTTTGCACTTGCATACCTCTGGACTTCATCGGACTCATCCGGAAGAACCAGACTTAACAATATGTGATGTTGCTAGGTGGGTGACTATTGTTAAACCAATAAGCTCTCCCATATTTGGGATCACAATTGTAAATAACAAGCTTAAGATGAGAATCTAGTCATGGATGCTAACTATCATACCATTATCTGAGATACCCACTATTGATGGATGCATCCCTGGATGTCTGGATCCAGAACAATCTCATTGAATCTTGCGACACCCTAACTCAAAGATATCTTTCATATCTTACGACCCTCTCACAGCCTTGGGTCAAGGCAACCAGACCATTGAGGAGGTTACCTTTCAGCACATTGTGGTCGAAATGCAACCCAGTGGAACTGTGACCTGGAAGTTCATTCCTAATCCTCATTGAGTATTGAATGTAGAAGATGAAGGTCCTTGGCCTCATGTAATAAAGATATGTGGGTAGGTGTGTCCTTGAGGTCCTCAAATCAGTTATGGATCACCAGGGGCAGAACTCTTGTTTATTGCACTAGAGATCAATGGGATATCTACAAACTTGACCCAGCATATGCATGCTATGTAAACATGGGAAACAAACTAATAATGATTAGTTGGCTTATGCCTGTCATATCCCATGTTTTGGATTCAACCTCATACTCCACCTCCGACACTTCTAACACTTTTCTGGGTCACTCCTGTCAACTCCATGTCAACTCCACCAACCACTATGTTGACTCCTGTCACATTCTGCTTATCTGCACCTCTGGCACACTCCTGCACCTCTGGGCTTCAATCCACCCTTTCTGTCTTCCCTGAATATGACTTCCTCTTTATGACTCCCTCTTACTCATTCTCTGTGACAACATCATTGCTAATCAGTTAACCTGTGTCTCGCTTAGGAGCACAGCTCTGGGCATTTGTACATCTGTCACAGCTCTGGACCTCTTGTACCTCCATCACAGCTCTGGCGTACCTATCTCCATCCCCCATTAACTTAGTCACTTGGACCTGTCACCTACATATATAAACTCTTAGAGTATAGTGTCATACTCTTGTTTGAATATCAACTTGAATACCCCACAAACCTCTGACCTCCTTAATGGGTTGACTCCCAACTCCTCAGTCATTATCTTTGACTTCCCCGTCGTTTAACTCTGTCCCTCATCAAATACAAGGACACAGTTTGCCCAAGGGTGCAGTGCTCCAACCTGAGTTGCTGAAGCCACAGTCTCTAACCCCTCCAGTCAAGTCTGCTGTGACCTCCACTTATGTCCACAGGACATTCATCCTTAGACATTTCCATTTGTCCTCATCCTCTACTTGTCCAATACTGAACTTCATTGCCATCCATCTCCAGACATCACTGTCCACTTCCAGACTTCGTTGTTCACCTTCAGACCTTGTTCCCTATTACTGGACTTGGTCAACCCCTAAGTGGACTTGTGCTCTGGTGCCAATACAGAGCATAGGACCTCTGTAGTAATCATGGTTCTAACAACACCATCAATGGTATGTACATTTACACCACCCCTGATTTATCAGCTGACAGATGTCTATAGCATTCTAAGGAGCAGAACATGGTGGTAAATGACCCACTCATTGAACCAACCCAGGATAACTTTAAGGGTACTGGAGCAACAGGACAAAAATGCACAGGTGAGCAGAGAAGAACCATCATATATCAATGAAGTTTACCTGGAAGAACAGTGTCTCCCAGTGCAGAACCAAACTGGTTCCACACAGGAGGCAAGCAACACCACTCCAATAACCATGAAGGCAAACGCATCTGTGATACATCACCCAGTACAGTACATCGACGGTTGGCATGAAATGCCTATAAACAGCATCAGAAAAAAGCAGAGAGGCTCCATGAAAGGTTTCTGCCAAAGATAGATATGATGACCTTGCCACATGTGGAGGTCCCTCAGCAGGGAGAAATTCAGGATGGAGATCCAAAGTTGATGACAAAGGTCCAAGGCAAGTGAAGCAGTGTAACACAAGTAGAGGAAGAGAGAGAAAAGGAGTGAAGGATGAAGATCAAGAGGTGGGAAACAGAGAAGGAATGGATCAAGTCATGATACCCCCACAGAAAATGGCCCAGTGCCAAATTTCACCAATGGTTCATGGAATTGATAACATGGTTTGGCAACTGCCCACTCAGTGGGGTCATACATCCAAATAGTGCTCCTTGGCCAGTTTTCAAAAAACCCTACCAAATCGACCCAGAGGATGTGAAGACTGAGGAAGTCAATTGTTTTTAATGGACATTACGATCTTCAATAGATCCCAGGACATTTGTCAGTCATTTAAAGAACCTTCATATTAGGTATCATCCAGACAAGTGGTGGGTAGATTTTCTGAGACTGAAGGACATAGAAGAGAGGGAAAGATGGGAAAGAGCATTGCTAACTGTATCCCAAGTGATAACAGCTATGTACAAAGAAGGAATGTGAATGCTACTTGCGACAAATGGAAACAACAGCGACTGCATAATGTTGGGTGGTAAAAAATGTTACTGTGTGGGTTTGGACAGAAATGAGGAAGTGGAGGGAAAAGGAGGTGACACTCTTCAATGATGACAACTCCAACAATGGCTCCACAGTACAAAAAATGGAGAAGGCTGGGAGATATAAGGAGGCACAACCTGTGGTACACCATTGATAGGGAGGAAACTACAGACTGCAGAGAAGGGTGAGGCAGGGTGGACATTGCCTGTCATCACTAGTACCCAATGAGGAGACGATGGCTGTGATGTAAGAGGAGCACGAAGACACTGCACATGGTATACCACAAACAGGAAGATGCTCTCTGGTGAGAAACAGCAAGGAGGGGATGCCCCTAGTGTCTGACAGGAAGCTGTCCATAGTAAACACTGCAGACAGTGAGGGAAAGGGTGCTATCCAGTAGGAGAGAGCAAGAGACACTGCCTGTGGTATACCACAGACAGCAATGAGGGGGTGCTCCCTGATGAGTTGAATATTGGAGAGCAGTGATCAGCATATGAAGATTGGTTGATGTGGGTCATGTGGTGCTCACATTGGTCACTTCCATCCTGCTTACCTAATACAATAACCTCCATCCAGACAACCTCCATGAGACCAGTTCACCTTGCTCCCTGATGTTGAACATCGAGGAGCATCCCCTCATCACTGCCTGTGGTATACCAGTGTCTCTTGCTCTCTCTTACTGGATAGCATTCTTTTCCTCACTGTCCATGGTGTTTACTATGGACAGCTTCCTGTCAGACACCAGGGGTGTCCCCTCCTCACTGTCCATGGTAGACCACGGGCAGCATCTCTTGGCTGTCCTTCGCTGGAGAGCATATCCTCATCTCTGGATCACTGCCATTCACAGTTTACTGTGAATGCAGTCCCCTGGACCTTGCTCTGCAACCATCATCACTTTCCCTCACTGGAGAGCATCCTCCCCTCACTGTCCATGGTTTGCTGCAGACAGCTTCCATTCCTCATATGGGCAATGGCTCCTGCTCATCTTTGCTCACTTTTTGATTTCATTGGGCAGTGTCAACATCTCAAATTCCAGTGCATAAACTAAGGTACCTACTCAACACCCTCAACACCAGGTGGTGCCTCCCACTCATCAAACATCCTGGAGCATCCTGTCCACTCCTCTCCTCATCCTATTCACAGTTTCAGCTTTCTTCTCATAGTGATTTCGTGGTGATTTCATTTTGTGGTGATCCCATTATGTCATGATCATTGTCACCCCCCCCACTGTCTGTGATTTACTATGGACAACTTCCCCTCATCACCGGGTAGTGCTGATAGTATCTACCAAGTCTCTTTGCATTGCATGGCTCTACATCCAGTGGTCACCATTGGCACTGAAGGTCCCATAGTCATTGTCGTCATAGTTTGTGCTAATGATCTTCTTCACCACCCGCTTGCCTCATTCCACTGATGAGGTGGGACTATCTCACTCCTACGTTATACCATTTATGCTGGGGTCATCGTCTTCATGAGGGCTTCACCAGCGACAATCCTGACTGCATTCTCTTGCTCACTAATGTCTACTGGACCATACTTCCACCACACTCCCTATGATGATATTCACATACTATTGGCCCATAATAATACTACAGCAGAATCAATGGGACAATTACAAGGTAGCTTTGCATTCCCATACATTATAATTGTTTTGGCAGAAAAGGAAATCAGCACCTATTCCTGGATTATAATTGTTGTTTTTGACGACTCTACATAGCTGCAATCTCTTCCTCTCTCTCTCCTTCCTTGACCATCTCATGCTGGCCACCTGTAGACATGTCCTCATCCCAAACTTGATTGAAACCTATTCCAGCCTTTGTTCAACCAAGCTTACCTCCCCCACCCATTCCTTCACTCTCTTTGCATGTTGATTTACTATCAAAAGCAACCATCATACTTTGTTCTCAAGAAGATTTACTTCTCCTCTCTACACCACTTCCATCACACCAGCCCACCCACCATCCTATGCTACCAGTTGCTAGGGATACCATTCCACACTCCTCAGTCCCTAAGTGTTCTCAATCCCCTTCAACAATTGCTAAGGATGAGGAGGATGCTATGTCAGATGCAACTTCATCTGACTCCTTCCTAATGTCCATGGAATCTATGAGCAACAAAATACCAAAGCCTGATGGAGAACCAGGGAGACCTGGAAGGGGTGGTTATAACATGGAGGCCCAGCTGGCCTGGGACAGCACCAGGTTTTCGAAACTAAAAGTGCATTACATTGTAATGACAACTGTGTTAGGTTCCTCACATCACATGCTACAAATTTGTCCATTGCTCAATCAGAAAGCATCATCATCTTGACACTGCGAGATGTAGATCTCATCAGAGCAATGAAGCAATACAGTCAGTGATACAAGTGGTGAATTGGCTTCATCTGCCATTTACACTGGAGTCAATATTTATCAGGCAACAGGCATCCAAGACATTTCCAGATCTGGAGGATTATTGCACATGCTAGCCTGTCCATGATCTTATTCAAATGTGCCTCAAGTATACATCAGGGCAAGCAAGGATGTCTCAGTGCATGGTGGCAGTTGATGTGAAGGGGAAGAAAATGGCTGATTGAGGTGGCCCTCTAACTGCAAAATGGCAAAGGTAGCAGTCATCATGGGTAGTCACCCCCCAATGGCTGGGGATGATGTGTTGCCATGCATGCCTGCTCACTCCACTCATAAGATATCACATATGATGTTGTCTTTGTGTTTCTGTCATGTAATGCAACCTCGCAATCTATGGAAATAACTCTACATGTACTGTAATGCACCTTTTTACCTCCCTTGTGTCATTCACATATGTGAAGACCATGCAAACCCCATCAAGTTGTGGCAGGTTCTGCATTGTGCAGAGGCAGTTGCCCATGACACGAAGGTGCTCGACTGGTGTTGGCATACAAGGCAGTGAGAAGTGTCTCCTTGACTTAGATGATGTGCCAGTGGAAGACTCAGTCTTATATCCCACAGGACACCCCACAGCCCCAAAAAACTGTCTGCCAGCCACAGCTCACATGCATGCATTTGGTATGCTTGTACACCTTTGCTTCCCAGGTTGGTCGTCTCTCATCTACCTATCATTAACTATTCATAAAAGTCCATCCTAGCACCCCCCTTCATGAAAACCAGTTTTATCATCATCATCATGACCCCTTTGACAAACTGTTGACCACTAGCAATGGTGAAACCCTAATCCCATGCATAGGTCATACAGAAAGTGGTGACATATCCTATGGCAATCATCACTGTGGAGAGTTGATGTGAAAAGAAGAGCAATCCACTGGCATCTCAGCACATCAACTCCTGTGAGCCTGATTCATATTCTCCCAACCACAGGAACAGTCAGGCACCATCCAATCCCCTCATGCAAGAGGGAGGGAACTCACCATCACCTTATATTATAGACCATCATCTCTATAGATAGTGTGCAAAGTTCTTACCATGAAGCTCCCCCTGCAGTTGTCTTGTCTGCTCAAGATTGTGTTCAGGACAACATGACAATCCCCCCCTCAGAATCTAAGTGCAGTAATCTTCAGGTCATGTATGAAGCATCCCTTGCATTCCCTCCATACTTTTTTTTTCTCTAGGGCCATGGTCTCCTGATACCTGTAACTCTCAGGAATCTCCAAATACTACCCCTCATTACAAGCCATCTCAGCTGGTCTCAGAAGTACCCCCACTAGGAGAAGGAGTCATTTCTCACAAGCTGATCCTCCTGCTCAGCACAGTCATTAACAAGTTGAAGCCCATGATGTTAGCATGTGGTGAGCTGCACAATGATGTCTCCCAAAATGCTTGTTATGGGTGTTTCCCCTGCACATCTGGGAGTAATGGTGAGCCTGTTACCTCAACTTGCAGGCAGGATGGCATGGATAAGGACTATGAGCAGCTGTTACATTTTTTACCTTATTCACTGCAGTGATCTCATTCAATACCTTAGCCACATCACAATGGTCCCACAATGGAACCAGTGAGATGTGAAGGTGTTCACTGATCTACCTCCAGCCAAACCAGAACTTGTCCTTCATGGGCTGCATTCTGACTTTTGAGTCTTGATCCAGGTTTTCCATCATCAAGGAAAACACCACACTTTCTTTGAAAGAGGGTGGTAGATGGGAATAGATGCAGTTCAATGGGTCCATAAATGAGTAGATTCTGGTATGGTATGGAAGTGACTCCCTATGAGCATATCTACCAAGACTTTGATCTCCAGACATGCAATTTTCACTGGACTGACTGACTCGTCACCTCAACAAACTTCATAATCGCTCATCTTATAACTATCATTCTAATATCTTTAAACCTTTCCATGAAGAGCTTGCCAGTCTAGTGCATACACAATGAGCAGGTATATCATATTTAAGGACATGTATATAGTATATTAAGATGTATGCACAGCAAGCCAGTTTTCAGCTACCTGAAAAGTGTAATTGCACACCTTCCTTATGTTAAATCCAGTTCTTCCGGATGAGTCCAATGAAGTCCGGAGGTGTGAGAGCGCAAAGGTCAGAGGTTGGGGTTGGAGGTGTACCAGAGGTATGACAGAAGATTGGAGGTGGACGGAGGGATGAGGTCATCGGCGCAGGACTTATGTGTCGCGCCCTTGCCAGTTCCCTAAGGACCTTGTATTTCAGAGGAGAATGAGAGTAAGGATTGAGAGTGACTCGAAGGAAGTGATTAAGTTGATATTTGAACTGAGGTACTAAAGACAAAGTACGGAGGTTTATATACAGAGGACTCAGGTCCGAATGACTAACTACATGAAGGTCAGAAGTAAATATCCCTGCGCTGTGATGGAGGTAAGTATGCCCAGAGCTGTGCTACTAAGCAAGACACAGATTTGAAGCTTGTCAGCAATGATGAGTGTCATACAAAATGAATAATAGGAACAGAGTCAAAACTGGAGGAAAGTGGAGAACAAGTCTGGAAAGCGAGAAAGGAGAAAAGGTCAGAATATGCTCAAAGTCTATTCAGAAGCCCGGAGTTTGACTTAATGAAAATCTGGGATATGACACCTTATCATGTCCTTCCAGTATTTCAAGGCATTCTGCCAGTTTGAAGCAGTGCGGTAAGGAGGTTTGCCTTTTCCATTATACTTGTGGATGCTCTCTAGATGTTTCTTGTACCAAGCTTCATCCTCTGAGGTCCAGTAACCCATATTCAACCTGCATGATTCCCATATTGACTGCTTTGGCTACCATGAAACATCAGCAGTCTGTTCCCAATCACCATGATGCCACTGACCTAGAAGAAAGTTTACATACTGTACAAAGAATAAACAGAAACAATTACCAGTTGACAACTTATACACACCACAGATTATATCTTCATCCTTGCAGTCTAGATCATCATCCCAATAGTATCCATTTTTAAGTTTGATGTAGGAACCAAACTGGATGACATCATCAGATGGCTCAGATGCAATGATATGATTGGCTCAATCACCAAGTGATTCACAAGCAAGATAGCCGATGATTCCACCCTTCAACAGCACAGCTCTGCCATAATTTCAGTGCAGCAGAATATCTCTCCTTTCAAGGTATGCAATGTAATCAGAGGAGTGCAGTGAGTAATCGAAAGACAAAAAACCCAGACCACAGGATGGTGTATAGGATGAAGTTGGAACCGCATTGAGCAAAATGCGAGTACCAACTGTGAAGCCTCTGCATGCAAGTTCTACTGCAATGTCAGAAGGCTCTGGATCCAGCTAAGTGTGAATGAGATAAAGAGCCACTAATGGGTCATTGAGAAAAATGAGGAAGAAAGGGACAGTTGTATTGCGAGTGGTTATTAGATAAGGCATCTTCAGAGTTTTTGTGCCATCCACAGTGATGTAATGTCCTGTTTGCCAGTGAATGATGAGATGGCCATTGGTGTATTGTTTGGCAAGGCTGTCACTTGACATATCACAGAGGTCAGGGTCAAGAGGTTGTGCCATCATAAGCTTCTCAAGGAAGGCTGCTGCTGCTATGCGAAGGAATGTTTTACTAGGTAGGATTGACTCACCCTTGCAGATTTTCAGGGCAAGGGATGAAAGGGAAGCATTTGTTTGAGGAGAGACCTTGCTGGATGAAGAATAAATAAATCCATAGTGCATCACTAAGCCATCATGGAGGTCCATTGTTGGAGCTGCCTGAGAGTCCAGGATATCATTGCCAACAAAGACAGATATGGGATGGACATTAGCAGATGCCTGGGGATCAGGAAGCTGGCCGGATGGCATTGGCTGATCCTCCAAAAGAGCTCCAGCCTCCAGATGTGACATCAGCTTGTCAATTAGGGGGATGTCAGATAGCTGCTGTTGGCCACCCAAGGATGCCTGGGACTCTGGAAGTGGATCATGCATTGGCTGACCAGAAGGAGGCATGGCCTCTGGGCATGACGTTGACAGCTCAATTGAAAGGGCATTACTGGATTACTGATGTTGATTACCATAGGAGGTCTGGGACTCTGGCAGAGGATCACAGGGAATTAACAGGTCCCCAGAAGGAAGCTTAGCCTCTGATGGAGCCCTGCAAGCAGATGTCTGCTTCCCAGAAGATACTCTGGGCTCCTGAGGCCTGTTGTGTGATGTGGCTGACTCGAAATCCATAGGTATATCAATAGACAAAGGGGAGGGTGTAGGGAAAGCAATGAACTTTTGGAGGGGCATTGGCAGGTCATCATCACTGTCATCACCATCACATTCTGATGTAGCATTGGGATCAAACTTGCTGCACAGATCCCACTTGTTCGCAAAACCATCATAATGCTGTTGGTTGCCATAACCAATGGGGGTGCAGATTTGGAATCCATTTTGCTCATCCCAGTAAAACACATTTGCCCCTCTCTGCTCTGGCATTCCCTTAGCCTTAGCACGCTTGGTGCATTCTTCACAACTCTTCTTAGCTGCAGGTGACTCCTTTGCCATAGTATCTGAGTATGCCTGAGAGCAGCGAGCAAAAAATTCTTGCCAAGTTTCTCCATGTTTTTGACCACCTCCTTTGAGAGGTGGTGGAGTGACACGAATGGGACCAGGAGGGGGTTGCTGCACAGAGTAGGGCACACAAGAGAAAACAGATGGACCACCAGCACCCTTGAAGACTGCTTCAGAAGGAAAACAGTACCTGTTGATCCACTTGGCATCTTGTCTGCTTTCAGGCACATGATTGAATATTGGCTGATAGTCCTTGTCAAAAATGCCCCAGTAGATATAAACAGGCACCTGTGCATCAGTCATATGATGGATGTACAACAAGCAAACCTTGTCAGTTACATCCACTACGGTATTGACTCTTGGATCATCAAGAGAAAATTCAGGTACAGGTGAGTTTCAAAGCATCTCAACCATTGTGGGCGAAATGCCCTTGGAAAGTAGGATTTGAACCCATGCAGGGTCATCGACATTTTGCATGTGGGAAGCTATCACCCATGTGCATAACACAATAAGGTGCTGGAAGGCTATAAGTACATGCATCACCACACCACAAGCAGCATCCTTTGTTTGATATGGACAGTTGTATCCTGCATTGGAGGGCATGGGCTTCTTGCCACAATGCCGCGAGTGTGTCTGTCAAGGAGAACCCTAAACACCTGAGTGAGGAAGGTATCAAGCTCAAGCCACTTAGTGAGGAGATCAGATTGTAGTGTGAATGTTCCATTCAAGCAGATGATGGGTATGGTGTTAGCAGCATACTTAAGGCAAGAGAAAAGGGAACCTGTGCACAGTGGATGTCTGAGTGCACAGAGTAGATGTGGAAAACATGCAGACATTAAACATAGCTCCCTGAGATGCTGGAGGAGGTTGTCCATCTCTTTGACAGGTGGTAAAATGGTGGCAAAAGGAGCATCTGTTGTGTTGGGAGAGATGAAGACCTGTCCTGAACCAGAGTCAAAGAATGTGTACATTGATGGCCTATGCTAAGAGAAAAAATGAACAGATGTGGACTTTAGGATAACTGGAACTCACCAATAATGAGACAATAGACAAAGAGGAAACAAGGCCAGGGGAGAAGACAGCAGGTGTTAATGCTGAGACTAGTCTCTAGTATGGATCCTGGTTCCATTGCTGGGAACAATGACAAGCAGATCTCATGCTATGACAACATTGAAGGGTGGAAGGAAGGTCTCACAGGAAGATGCATCTAACTGCAGAAGAGGGTCTCACTCAGATGGGGCTGAGTGGTACTAGAAACTATGCCTGTGAAGTGTAGAACTAGATGGGGAACTATAGTACATGCAGCAGGGTATATATAGGAAAGAGCAGAGTATGAAATGGGAACGAGAGATCCCATTTTGGGAGGTGCTGTCCATCCATGACGAATCAAGAGAGGTTACATAAACCACAACAAAAAGGGAAAGGACCATGACCAAAAGAGAATGGATGTAGCTCCAGAAGTCAGAAGGAAATAAGGCTGCATCACCATGACTGAAAGAAAATGGACCATACTGCTTTTGGGAATGGACCTAGATGAAACAGGAATGGAGGTTACCATAATAGGGAATGGGTCATGTGTGCAAGCCCATACACTGTCTAAAGAGGAAACAGTGGAAACTGAATGAAGTCTGGAAAATGAAAGGGCATGTCCTTGGGATCTATAAGGGGTGGTGTGGATAGGGGTAATGTTGGTAGAGTGAATGAGGGGAAAATTGTAACATTACCCCCTTCATACTCCTAAGGTACCACCTCAGAATATCCCAGAACTTCCACTATTATTGCTATCTCCTCCTGAGTGAACTCCAGTAGGGGTGAACCATCTGGTAGAAGTGGAGAAGGGACAAGTCTGTCCAGGTTCATCACACCCATAGAGGGAGTGGCCAATGGTACTGCAGTTAAGGCCGCATCGCATAGGGTAATGGAACTGAGCATGTCCAGGGGAGAAGACCTCACAGAGAGGACACTGGTACTGGGGGCAGTTGGGATGGATGTGGTCTGCGGACTGACAATGGTAGCAAAGCTGTTGTTGGGGGC
Organism: Porphyrellus cyaneotinctus; assembly: GCA_038091315.1. NCBI lineage: Eukaryota > Fungi > Basidiomycota > Agaricomycetes > Boletales > Boletaceae > Porphyrellus > Porphyrellus cyaneotinctus. The sequence continues at coordinate 5,993 of JBBPOF010000437.1, read as the reverse complement.
AACAACGTCAAGGAGGTAGGACAGGGAGCCTGTTGTAAATGGGGTCCACGAGAATGGATGGGCTAGGGGTATCCAGGATGGGGGTTCTGATGCAAGAACTAAGAGGCCTTCCGTCACTGATAGTTTCCATAAGGGGTCCATGGTTGCGAGATCCGGCACCAAAAACAAAGACAGTGGCATGTTGGCAGCAAAGGGGATGAGCCCATGATTCGCCGGGTGGAGTGGGAGGGGGAGAAGGTGAGGTGGTCTGAGTTCCAGGGAGTTCAGGAGATCCTCCCAGGCTGTGACGCCCTTCGTACCCACTGTACCCCCTGCACCCAGAATAACCCCAACACCCATGTCTAACCCCTCTGAACTCAAGGCTGCCCTCCCCGTAGATTTCTCTGGGGAACCCTCAGATGCCATGAGATGGATCAAGGCCATGAAGGCCTACTTTGCCATCAACTCCAAGTTATATTCATCAGATGAACCCAGGTCATGACCACTCTCAACAAGATGAGCAAGGGACAAGGAGTCTCTTTCTCAGAAATGTGGTATGACAAAATGGCCAATATCAACATCCTCACCTCCGATAAAACCTTTGACAAACTCGTACTGGACTTCAAATCCACCTTCTTCCCCTTCGATATCAAAGCAGTCGCTCAACATGACCTCACTAGACTGGTCCAGAAATCGTTCAAACTTCCAAATGGAAATATGGATGATGGATTCCAGAAGTACATCACTGACTTCCAAAACCTCACTGCTAAGGCAGGAATCACCAATCCCATCATGCTCATTGACCAATTCTCCCTTGGCATCAATCAACAGATTGCCACCATGATTTTGTCCATGGCCACCATCCCCACCACTTTACCCAAGTGGATTGAGCAAGCCAAGGTTTTCCATGTGCAGAAGATGTGCATCGCTACCCTAAGAGGTTGTCATGGAACTCCCTCGCTTCTAAACTCTCATACCACCAGAGACCCTGATGCCATGGACATTGACGCAGTAACCCTGCGCAAACTTACCCCTGCAGAATGTGCTAAGTGCTTCAAAGATGGCCTTTGCTTCCGCTGCAGAAAGCCCAGACACAATGCTACCCAATGTCATTCTCAGAGAATCTCTCAACCATCGACTTCTCATCTCCAGAAAGTTCAAAACACAGAAATCACCACGACCAATGATGCTCCCCCATCGAACTCTACTGTTGTTCCTCTCTCCACACTAGAACAGTATGTTCAGACCTTGAAGACCCAAGGAAAGGACGAAACTGAAGTCCTTCAAACCCTGAAGCTCTGCTATGACAACCCAGTGGAGGAAGTAGCTGTAATCAATCTTGAAGCTGAGGATTTTTAAATCGGGAAGATGTTTCGACATCCTCTTCCCATGATATTGCCCATGTACTAGTAGCCTTGCCAAAACAAAGAACTCTTCGCATTCCTATCAAACTCCGAGCTAGTACAAAAATCGTCGAAACCACCACTCTCATTGACTGCAGGGCAACTGGGAACTTCATCGACACTGGACTCCTTTGTGAAGCCAACTTCCCCCTCGTTCGCCTTCCCAAACCTACCTTGGCAATAAACATCAATGGAACCACCAATGCAAAAGGAACCATATGCTGGAAAGCCCATACTTCTTTCCAACACAACTCCTTCTCCGATGATATAGACCTCATGGTACTCGGCCTTGGGAAAAGACAGATCATTCTGGGAATGCCTTGGCTTTGAAAGTGGAATCCCCACATCAACTGGAATGCTCATACCCTTGAAATCCCTCAACCACTGCCCCCAACATCTGATGATCCACACGTCCCACAAAGATACCTCCTTTGGTGGCTTGGTCTAGAAGCTGACCGAAAGATATCACAACACCTTCAAAAGTGAGAACTGTGGCATAATGGTGAAATGATCAACAAGATTGCCATCTCTACCCAAATCACTCAAACCGAGAAACCAACAGAACAACCAGTTCCGAATTGGTGCCAGGACTTCGCTGATGTCTTCTTGGAAAAGATGCATACCAAATTACCACCTCATAGACCCTTTGACCACACCATTGATCTCCTCCCCACGTTCACCCCAAAGATAGCTAAGATATACCCCTTAAATCCTGCTGAACTTTCTGCTTGCGAGGCATTTGTCAAGAAACATTTAGCAACTGGACGTATCGTCCCCTTCAAGTCCCCTCAAGCATCCCCATTCTTTTTCATACCCAAAAAAGACGGAACCCTTCGTCCCTGTCAAGATTATCAACATCTGAACCTTCATACCCGACGCTTCGGATATCCCTTACCACTCATCCCAGAACTCATTGATGACATGAAAGACGCCAACTTCTTTACCAAGTTCGACATCTGATGGGGATATAACAACATCTGGATTCGAGAAGAGGACCAATGGAAAGCTGCATTCATCACACCCCTCAGGTTGTTCGAACTGACTGTCATGTTTTTCGGATTTTGCAATGCTCCAGCAACATTTCAATCCTTCATGAATCACATCTTCGCAGACATGATTGCGGAACGTTGGCTCAAAATCTATATGGACAATCTAGGCATCTGCACCCAAGGCACCCTCTCTCTTCACCATGAACGAACACGTCGCGTCCTCCTTTGCCTACGCAAACACAATTTATCCTTGAAAATCTCCAAATGCACCTTCGATGTCCCAACAATGGAGTATCTTGGGATGGTCATTGGGCAGGGCCAAGTCGCAATGGACACCAAGAAACTCAATGCCATCTGTGACTGGAAACCTCCCACTTCCGTCAAAGGAATACGATCCTTCACTGGCTTCGCCAATTTCTACTACAAATTCATTCCTAATTTCTCCAACATTGTCACTCCCCTGAATTTGTTAACCTGGAAAGATGAACCTTTGGCTTGGACCCTGCTCCAACAGAAAGCGTTTGATACCCTCAAGTCCATTTTCTCCTCTGCCCCTGTCCTTCATATCCCCAATATCTCACAACCCTTTTCACTCATGATCAACGCTTCCCTTTTGGCTGCTGGTGCAGTACTCATGCAAGATGGCGCCAATGGTGACCCCCATCCCTGTGCTTACTTCTTGAAAACCTTCGCCCCTGCAGAATGAAACTATGACATCTATGACAGGGAACTCCTTGCCGTTATCCTCGCTCTTTCTGAATGGTGACATTACCTTCAGGGAACCAACCATCTGATCACTGTCATCATGGATCACAAAAATCTTTCCTATATCAAGGACCCTCGTAAACTCTCTCGTTGTCAGGCTCGCTGGGCTTTGTTTCTCCAAGATTTTAACATTGTCTGGAAGGTGACACCCAGATCCAAGATGGCTCCTGCAGACACCCTCTCTCGACAAGATCACCTGGATACTACTGCCGATAATGCAGACGCTTCCATTTGCCCAGATCCCATGGTCATCAATGCTCTTGACATTACTCTCGCCCATAAAATCTCTTCTTCCTCTGCCTCTGACCCTCTTGTGTTACGTGCTATCGCCAACCTCCAGCAAGGTTCACCATTGTTTCCTCATTTGACTCTCACTGATTGGACTCTCGACAATGGTCACCTCTATTTCAAAGGCCGTATGTACATACCCCCATCCTCTCGCCACTCCGTCATCTCCGCCTTGCACTCCTCTCCTTCTACAGGTCATATGGGTCATTTCTGCACCAAAGCTGTTGTCGAACGTGACTTTTGGTGGCCTGAATTATCCTCCTTCATCAATGCTTTTGTCTCTGGTTGTGCTATCTGCCAGCAGAACAAAGTTAATACTCACTCTACTCGCCCCCCTCTGGCTCTGATCACCTCCACCTCCTCGCTTCCATTTCGACAACTCTCTGTTGATCTCATCACTGATCTTCCCCTCTCTGCCAGCTCTGATTCTCTGATGGTCGTGGTCGACCATGGCCTTATGAAAGGGGTGATTCTGTGCCCTTGTACTAAAACTATCAATGCTGCAGGAATCGCCAAGTTATTCTTTGAACATGTTTATAAACAATTCGGATTATACGACTCTATCATCTTGGATAGAGGCCCTCAATTCACCTCCACTTTCACGCTGGAACTGGCCAGACTCCTCAACTATGATATCTGCCTCTCCACTGCTTATCACCCTCAGACTGATGGCCAGACCAAACGAACTAATCAGGAAATTGAAACCTACCTCCATATCTTCTGTTCCAACAACCCCCAAAGATGGACAGAGTACGTCACCACTGCTGAATTCCACCACAACTCCGCTCCACACAGCTCTACCAAGGCCTCCCCTTTTTCCTTACTTCTCAGATATGAACCCCGGTCATACCCCCCCCTGGACAAGACTTTTCTTCCCGCTCTTGAAAACCGACTTTCCCTACTCGAAGAAGCCCGAAAAGAAGCTCTGGCAGCACATGAAACTGCCAGACGAATCATGACAGAATGTTCCACCCAGAAATTCTTCCCCTAGTAAGTAGGTGATAAGGTTTGGCTAGAAGCCTCTAATCTATGCCTCCATTACCTTTCACAGAAACTCGCCCCAAAATGCCATGGACCCTTTGAGATATCTCAGGTCCTATCACCGCTCACTTACCAGTTACACCTACTGCCCACATAGAAAATCCATGATGTGTTCCATTCCAACCTCTTATCTTCTTATCGCGAAACCGTCACACATGGTCCTAACTTCTCTCGACCCCCTCCTGATTTAATTGATGCTGAAGAAGAATACGAAGTTGATCGGATCATTAGTCATAGAGGCAACACCGGAAAACGCCGGTACCTAACTGCATGGAAGGGTTATCCATCTTCAGAAAATACATGGGAACCCGAAATCAATCTCTGCCATGCCCCTGAGATACTCAAGGCTTATAAGGAGAGTCATCTTTTAAACTAAATCCCCAGGAAGTGGTGTCTCTTCATGAGTACCCCCCTGCGAATGTTCCACTTCTCTATCGAAGCCATCATCTTTGACTCCCCTGAGTATGTCTTTCCTATCTTTATCTCATTCCTCCTCTTCTCTATCCTCCTCTCCAAATACCTCCCCATTATGTTCTCATCCTGTTCGTCCATCTTGTTTACCTCTACATTTCATTCTCATTCTGTACGCCGCTATTCTCACCACGCCACATATTTGCCACGCCCTCAAGGATCTCTATCTGTTCGAAGAAGACGTCGTCACCCAGGAGCTCATCAAACTCTTCCATGAGACCCTGACAGTTGAACAATATCATCGTCTGGCCAACCCTTCTGATTCCCCTTCGGACTTCAGTATCCCTCTACAACTTCATATATCTGCCCTCCCTCGTCATATTCTCACTATCCTTCATCTGTATGGATTTCTTTCTTTCGTCGAACAATTACCTACCACCATGATTTATCCCATGTTCCAATGAATTTATTTATCCATGTCCATGGGAGAATGAGACAGATACATGGAGGCTACTGACTTTCTTCCTCCTCGATCACCGCCTATTTTACCCATTCCTCCTCCTAGACCCCAAGGAGAGACCTTCATACCTGCCACCCCCACTCTCGCATCCCGCATCTCTTCGCGTCCCTGCTCCCCCATAACCTTGTTATCCGAAACCTCTACTGCAATCGAACCATCCACCCCCACCTCTCCTGTCGAACGACCTCTCACTCCAGTGAATATTCACTTCCCACACAACTCTGATACTGCTGGCCAACATCTCGATGAAGACACTTGATGAATCTTCAGATCATATTACACTCGAAACACTTCTGGCAACACTGTCCTTTCTGTGGCTACTCATGTTCTTCTGAACATATTTCCTCCTACTCCCGCTGTTGCTTTTACCCAGTGTTTTCGTTGTCATGGTCTTGGGCACTTGCGAGATGACTGCCCCCACTACATCTGTCCCAAATGTCATCATGCCGCCCCTGGTCATCCGACATGTCTGTGTCTTACCACCCAATGTAGCATTTGCCTTCGATGGGGACATGGATCCCAGTTTTGTCCTGGAGTACCTTGCTCCACTTGTGCTGCATTTGGGCACCAAGAGGTTGATTGTCCTTTTACGGTCCT
>JBBPOF010000436.1:0-24250 GCA_038091315.1 Porphyrellus cyaneotinctus | reverse complement strand
AGGATGGCACTCTCCACCCATGCCAGGATTACTGATATCTGAACTCCCACACCGTCAAGAATGCCTACCCCCTCCCCCTCATCTCCAATCTGATGGATAAGCTCAAGGGATCCTCTGTCTTTACCAAGATGGATATCCAATGGAGATATAATAATGTCCTCATCACCGAAGCTGACCGATGGAAGGCCGCATTCATCACTCCATTTGGTCTTTTTGAGCCCAATGTCATGTTCTTCAGAATGTGCAACTCCCCTCCCACCTTCCAAGCCCTCATGGACCGCATCTTCGGTGATTACATCGCAGAGGGATGGTTGGTCATCTACATGGACGACCTCCTGATCCACTCCTGCAACTCCACCACTGATGAAGCCCACACTAAACTGGTTCTAGAGCGACTCCGGGAGCATGGGCTTGGGCTCAAACTCTTGAAATGTTTCTTTGGCATCCGCAAGGTTGAATATCTCGGGATGATCAGTCGCAAAGGGGAGGTTGCTATGGACCCAGTCAAACTGGCTGCCATTCGTGACTGGGCCCCTCCGCAAAGCATCAAGGCAGTCCGCTCCTTCCTGGGCTTCTGCAACTCCTATCGCAAGTTCATACTGGACTTTGTGACTATCGCTCGCCCCCTTAACACTCTCACTAGTAAAAATTACCAATGGGAGTGGGGATTGCTAGAGGAGACCGCCTTCTGCCACCTCCAGAAGTGTTTCCTCCAACAACCGGTTCTCCGTTTCCCTGACATCCAACAACCCTTTTTTGTCATGACCGACACCTCCCTCCTTGCGGCAGGAGCTGTCCTCATGCAGAAGGACTCCAATGGCGACCTCCACCCTTGCGCCTATTACTCTCACACCTTTGGTTCCACTGAGTGGAACTACGACATCTACGATCATGAACTCCTTGCTGTGATCCTTGCCCTTGAGGAATGGTGCCACTACCTCACCGGCACCTACCACCCGGTGACGATTCTTACTGACCACAAGAATCTCACTTACTTCAAGGCGCCCCACAAGCTTTCTCATCGCCAAGCTCGCTGGATGCTCTTCATCCAGGACTTTGACCTTCATTGGGACTACCATCCTGGCTCACAGATGGGCCCCACAGATGCACTCTCACATACAGTGGCTCAAATAAGTGTCCCAATGTTGGTGTATTTTGCAAAGATGTGACATTTGCAAGAGAACCAAAATCCATTAGCTCTAATGATTGCAGGGTCATCAATAGCCCTAACCATTGCGCTAAAGATGAGCTCTTAGTCATGTGATTTGGTTGCCATGGGACTGAGATATAACCATTTCAAAATGACATGTCATTGGGACACTTATTTGACTCTGATGTTATTAATCATTATTTGGTAAATAACATAATGTTCTGATGCATGCTGTGCTTCAACCCTGTCTCATTATGTAACTTACATAACCCTGAGCACTATAAAGAACAGAAATACCACCAAGCTAACCCTACTTCACTATAAAGCCCATTTCTACCTCTACTAGAGCCAATATCCTGTTTCCCTCTGAATCTGGCCTTTCTGCTAGGAGAATATCCTCCCAAACCAGTTTGGGGAAGTCCACTGTGGCCAGGATTATCAAAGAAATTCATCCAGGCAAGGAAAACATCAAATTAGGCCCTCCTTCCAAGCTTTCCCCTATTAATAGAAAAAGAATTGTCTCTAGTATTATCTCTGGCAAGGTTGAAAATGCTGTCCAGGCAACCCATCTCATCAGTTCTACCCTCTCCCCTCCTGTCTCTTCCCAAATTGTTTGCAATGTGCTAGAGTCTGCATCTCTAAAGGCTGTAGTCAAGAAAAAGAAACCACTCTTATTTGTTAGGCATAGGAAACATAGGCTGGCCTTTGCTCTCAAGCACCAACACTGGACTGTGGAGGACTGGACTAAGGTAATTTGGTCAGATAAGACCAAGATGAACATGATTGGGTCAGATGGAAGGAAGTATATGTGGAAAGTGGCAGAAAAACCTTTGCAAGACAAGGAAGGTACAGAGAACAGTAAAGTTTGAAGGAGGTTCCTTATTGGTTTGGGGGTGCATGGGCTGAAATGGAGTGGGAATCCTTGCAGAGGTGGAAGGGAGGATGAATGCTGAGCAGTATGTCCCCATTTTGGAGGATAATCTGCTTCCTGCTATGGAAAATTCTACAATCTCTAAGGAGAGCATTATCTTTCAATAAGACAATGACCCCAAGCACACCTCTAAAAGAGCTCAGGAGTGGCTGGAATCTCAAGGTATCAAGGTTCTTGATTGGCCAGCACAATCTCCAGACCTTAATGCAATTGAACATCTCTGGCAAATTCTCAAAAAGAAGCTCAACAGCTATGCAACACCACCAAGAGGGGTTTGGGAGCTTTGGGAAAGGATTGATGTGGAATGGGACAAAATAGAGGTTGAGGAATGTCAAATATTAATAGAAAGCATGCCTAGAAGACTAGAGGCAGTGATAAAGGCAAAGGGAGGGCATACAGAGTACTAAAATTGTGGAATAGAAATGTTGGTCAAATAAGTGTCCCAATGACATGTCATTTTGACATGGTTATATCTCAGTCCCATGGCAACCAAATCACATGACTAAGAGCCCATCCTTAGCGCAATGGTTAGAGCTAATATATTTTGGTTTGCTTGCAAATGCCACATCTTTCCAAAATGCCCCAACATTGGGACACTTATTTGAGCCACTGTATATCATGCATGGATCATATCTATAGGCAAACTAGAGAGTGAAGTGAAGATTGTCTTCGGAATATATATACTGGTGACTCACAATCCCCCAATGAACCACATGTACAGTGAGCAACAAAACTGATGCAATGTTTGCATTAGTTTTGTTGAGGAGCAAATATCTAGAGATATATTGATGCTAGCCCCATGAACCCAAATATCATTAGAAAGCCTTTAATCAGGGCTTTCTGATGGTACCTGGGTGTCCTAGGTAATTCTTATTATTTCAGGCAATATTCAGCAATTAGTGAAGGGTACTCATTGCATCGGTTTTGTTGCTAATGCTAAGGGTATTACAAATTAATATGAAGTGTATCCTCCTCTGGCCTTGATGACCTCCTGAACCCTCCTAGGCATGCTCTCAATCAACCTCTGACACTCATCCATCCCAATCTTGTACCACTCTATCTTGATTCTCTCCCAAAGTTCCAATATCCCCTTGGCTAGCTCAGGATACTCTGCAAGCCTTCTTTTGAGAATAAACCATAGATGTTCTATGGGGTTAAGGTCTGGAGACTAAGCAGGCCATACCATGACCTCAAATCCATGGTCATCTAACCACTCCCTGGCCTTTTTACTAGTGTGCTTGGGATCATTATCCTGTTGGAAAATGATGTCCTTTGGAGAAAATCCATAATCCACCAGAGTTTGTTGGAGTTCATCCTCCAAAATCTATACATAGAGATCAGCATCCATCTTATCATCAATCTTGCAAGCCATTCCAACTCCTTCCCAAGTCATACAGCCCCATAGCATCACTGATCCTCCTCCAAACTTGACTGTTCTCTTTACAATCCTATCACTAAGGCTCTCTCCTGCCCTTTTCCATGCCAATTTCTTACCATCTGACCCAATGCAATTAATTTTGGTCTCATCTGACCATATAACACGCTTCCAGTCATCAACAGTCCAATTCTGATGACTTAGAGCAAAGTCCATTCTTGCCCTTCTATGGCACTGAAGAAGAAGAGGGTGTTTTTGCTTCACTACAGCCTTCATACCAGCTGTCTTCAAGTGGCAGCAAATAGTCTAAGGTGAGATGGAATGATTCTTCACTTCCTGAAGTGTTTTGGTGATCTGGACTGCATTTTCAGCCTTTCCAGATCCAATAAGATGAATGGCATGGTGGATATTAGTAGGAGAAATGATTGAAGGGCAACCACCAGAGGCTTTGGGTAGGTCAGGAAGATGTTTGGATCATATTCTGCTGATAGTAGATTGGTTTAGACCAGTAAAAGAAGGAATTTGATGAGTTGAGTGACCCAATTCCAAGAGAGAGATAATATGGTGAGTTTGCTTAGCAGAGAGGGATTTCATGATGGTGGTTGTGGAAAAAATGATGGTGTTTGCACATATTTGTATCATGTTGAACTTATTATACATCATGTGACCCATTGCTTATGTAATAACCCCTTGCAATATGTTGATTTGATACTTTAAATTATAAGCAACAAAACCAATGCAATGAGTACCTTTCACTAATTTCAGAATATTCCCTGATATAATAAGAATTACCTAGGACACCTGGGTACCATCAGAAAGCCCTGATTAAAGGCTTTCTAATGATATTTGGGTTCATGGGTCTAGCATCAATATATCTCTAGATATTTACTCCTCAACAAAAATGATGCAAACATTGGATCGGTTTTGTTGCTTACTGTATAAGCAGCAAGGGTGGTCCATGTGTGTGTTATATTGATTTCAGGTGCCCAGGTGTTTTTGGCTGAGGAGTAGCCTTTCCATGAGATAAGAAATTGTTGGCAATGAGTGGACCTCCAATGAGTGAGGATCTTATCGATTTCATATTCCTCTTCTCCAGAGATCAGATCAAGTCTGCTGTGACCTCTGCTGATGTCCAAAGAACATTCATCCTCAGGCATTCCCATCTTTCCTCATCCTCTACTTTGTCCACTACTGAACTTCATCATCCATCTCCAGACATCATTATCCACTTCCAGACATCACTGTCCATCTCTGGACTTAGTCATCCACTTCTGGACTTCATTGTTTACCTTCAGACCTTGTTCCTCATTACCAGTCAACCCCTAAGTGGACTTGTGCTCTGATGCCAATACAGAGCATAGGATCCCTGTAGAAATCATGGTTCTAACAGTAAGCCACAATAAAAGAGGAATAGACACAACTCCAGAATTCAGAAAGAAAACAAGGTTGCATCACCATGACCAAAAAGAAATGGGCCATACCACATTGGAAATGGACCTAAACAAAAGTGAATGGATGTTGACATAATGGAGAATGGGCCAAGGGTTTGGATCCATGCACCATCTAAAGAGGAAATTGTGGAAACTGAATAAAGTCTGAAAAATGAAAGGGCATGTCATCAGCATCTATAGGGGTTGGGGTGGATGGAGGTAATGTGAATGGGGTGAATGAGGGGAAAATTGTATCATTACCCCATTTCTACTCCTGAGACACCACCTCAGAATGTCCCAGAGCTTCCATTATCATTGCTATCTCCTTCTGAGTGAAGCCCTGAGAGAGGGATGAACCATCTGGAAGGAGTGGAGAAGACAGTGTACCATCCAGGTTCATTGCACTCATAGAGAGAGTGGCCAATGGAACTGCAGTTAGGACAGTGTCACAAAGGGCAATGGTGCTGAGGATGTCCAGGAAAGAGTACCTCACAGAAGGGACATTGGTAGGTGGGGCAGTTGGGACAGAGATGGGTGGTTGAGTCACAGTGGAAACATTTCTGGCAGCAGCAAAAGTGTCTTGGATGTGGGACAGGGAGCCCATTGGAAGTGGAGTTCAAGGGAGTGAATATATGAGGGGTATTGGTTGGGGGCATTCCTGGGTGAGCACAAGGGGGCCTTCCATCACCAATAGTTCCAATAAGGGGTCCATCGTTGCTAGATCCAGTGCCAAAAATGAAGATGGTGATATGTTGGCAGCAAAGGGAACAAGCCCAGCAAGTGTGTGGTAGGGTGGGGGATGGAGAGGCAGAAGCAGTCCAAGTTCCAAGGAGATCAGGAGATTCTGGAATAGAGAAGATGGTGGTCAAAACCAGAGAAACTGGCTGTCCAGTCCCCTGGGGCAGTGAAAGGAAAATGAGGAAGATGGCTTAACAGAGAATGTTCTCAGGTAGTTTGATGATGAGGTTGAGGATCCCCACTGAGTGGAGTGAGTCAAGGACAATGTTCAACATCCCTGGATAGGAGGTTGGGGCTCTCTGCAATCTTCCCCCTAGCAATAGCATAATATCAGTAGTGGGTGATGAGTTGGTGAATATAGGAGGCATGGAGATAGGTGGGGAGTCCTTCAAGGGCAAGAACACAAGAGGGTTTCTCAAGGAATTCCACACTAAAGGTCCTTTAGTTGAAGAAGGGAAGGTGTTGGAGGAGGATGAGGAAATCATAGGTGTAAGACATGTCAGACTGAGGTTTAAGTAGATGGGCAGATCCCTTGAAAAGGGGAAGTTGAAGCTCAGCTGAGACAAAAAGGTTAAGGACCAAGATGGAATCAGAATGGATGGATTAAAAATCAGGTTGGGAAGCTAGTTCCATATCCATAAATGGATGGGGGATCTGAGATCCTAATCATCCATCAAATCTTCTTCCACTAACTGGGCCTGCCTCTCAGGATCAAGGTCTGGAGGATCCCAGGACTGGATGCAGCCCTATTGGTTTGTCTCATCAAATTTATGCCTAGAAGTCCAACAGGACTAGGGGTGGACAAGAGCCCACTTAAATTGGATCCCACTGATTGCTATAATGGAGATAACAGGGTGATTAAGTGAATGAAATGTTTGAAAGAGTATGTATAGGATGGCAGGGGCAATGGTGGTGAGGAGGTCAGCATGACCTAAGAAGATGGAGAAGGAGATTTGCATATTGAGGGATGGTGTTGAGTGAAGAAGAAAGGCTCAGTTGGAGAAATCTGAAGGAAAGTGAGCCTTATAAGCAGCAAGGGTGGTCTATGTGTGTGTTATATTGACTTTGGGTTCCCAGGTGTTTTCAGCCGAAGAATAGCCTTTTCATGAGATAAGGAATTATCAGTGGCAGATGGATCTCCAGTAGATGAGGATCATGTTAATTTCATATTCCTCTTCTCTGGCAATCAGATTGGGAGTAGGATTATGGACATTGAGGCCATGTTCCATAGTCTCTCTATAAGGGGAGAGAAGGGAGGCATGGAAGACATTGTGTATCTTCCATGTCAGAGGGAGTTTTAGCTGATAGGCAGTGCAGGAGATCACCTGAGTTATCTCAAAGGGACTGATCCACTTTTGGGTGAGTTTCCAAGAGGGAAGTTGAAGATGAAGGTTCTTGGATTCTAGCCAAACTTTATCACCAAGTTTCCAAGGTTTGAAGTTGGAATCTGTTGAGCTTGTTCATGAGCAGCATGAGCTTCTTTGCAAGCCTCATCAAGGAAGTAAAGATGTTGTCCTAGGGTCAGAAGGAAGGTTTTTCCAAGAGTAGGGTAGGCATGGAGTTCATAGTCCATCATGAGAGAGAATAGAGTCTGTTTGGTTATGGAATGGACTGCAGAGTTGTGGGATAATTCTACAGTTGGAAGGAGGGATTTCCATTTCAAAGGATTACCCACACAGAATATATGGAGGTATGTTTCACATTCCTGGTTGATCTGTTTTATTTCTTCATTTGTTTGGGGATGGTAGATGGTGGAGAGGGTGAGATTGGGAGAGTTTGTGAGCAAAGGCAGAGGTGAATTGTAAACTGTGGTCCAAGATTAGTTTGTCATGGAGACCAAAGTAAGGGAATATATGTTCAAAGAAGAGGGAAGTGATGCCAGCAGCATCAATCTTCTTGCGATAGGGGAGGAAAATTACTCCCTTTGTAAGACCATGGTCAACCACAACCATGATGGAGTTGAAACCATCAGAAGTGGGGAGATCTTTGATCAAGTCCATGGAAACAACAATTTTGCAGGGGCAGGAGGCAGAGACCAGAAGGGGGGTAAGACTGGAGACCATTGGGTGTGTATTCACCTTATTGGCCTGGCAGGTGGCACATCTGGTGATGAAGCAGAGGAAAGAGGTGAGGTCTAGCCACCAATAGTTATGCTAGACATAGTGGATGGTGCAGAAGTATCCTTCATGCCCTTTGGTGGGGGAGGAATGTAGGGAAAAGACAAGGTCATGGTGGGCAGACTCCAGGACATAGAGGCAACCTTTGAAATAAAGGCACCATCCAAGAAGGTCCAATCCACTTGGGTGGTATGGGGAAGGAAGGGAGCCTCAGATGTGAGAGTGGTGAGGGCATCCACAACCAAGGGGTTGGATGGAGTAAAATCAGTGATCTTAGTGGCCAATTCAACATCAAGGGCATGAACAATGGCATTAGGGGGGAGCAAGGTGACCTCTGTATTATCTGAGGTGGTATCAACCTCAGTCATACAAGAGAGGGTGTCAGCAGGGCCCATTTGAGAGCCCAGGCAGTAATCCCAGTGAAGATTAAAGTCCTGGATAAAGAGCATCCAGTGAGCCTGTCATCATGAGAGTTTATGAAGGACTTTGAAATAGATCAAATTCTTGTGGTCAGTGAGAATTGTGACTGGATGATAGGTAGCTGTGAGGTAATGATGCCATTTCTTGAGGGCAAGGATAACTATGAGTAATTTGCAATCATAGATGTCATAGTTTCATTCTGCAGAACCCAAAGTATGAGAGTAATAGGCGCGTGGGTGGAGGTCACCATTGAAGTCCTTTTGCATGAGGACTATGCCTGCCATGAGGAGGGACACATCAGTCATGACCAAGAAGGGTTGTTGGATATCCAGAAAGTGGAGGATAGGTTTTCAGAGAAAACACTTCTGGAGTTGATGGAAGGTGGTCTCCTCCAGTAAACCCCAATCTCATGTGATGTTTTTTCTGGTGAGAGCATAGAGGGAGCTGGCAATGGTTGCAAAGTCTGAACTGAACTTGCGATAGAAGTTGCAGAAGCCCAGAAATGAGCAGACTGAGAGAGGGGCCCAATCGCAGATGGTGGCCAATTTGACTGGGTCCATAGCAACTTCCCCTTTGCAGATGATCATCCTAAGGTATTACCTCACAGACACCAAAGAAATATTTGGATAGTTTGAGCCCAATTCTATGCTCCCAAAGTCGCTCTAGAATCAATTTGATATGAGCCTCATTGGTGGCAAGGTCATTTAAGTTGTCCATGTAGATGACTAACCACCCTTCAGTGATGTAATCACCAAAGATATGGTCCATGAGGGCCTGGAAAGTGGGAGGGGAGTTGCACATTTCAAAGAACATAACATTTGGTCTGTAGAGTCTGAAAGGAGTGATGAAGGTGGCCATCCATCAGTTGGTAGGGGCAATGAGAATGTTGTTGTATCCCCATCAGATATCCATTTTGGTGAAGACAGAAGATCCCTTGAGCTTATCCATCAGATCAGAGATGAGGGGGAGAGTGTGTTAATGCAGAGACTCGTCTCCAGTGTGGTCCTGGTTTCGTTGCTGGGAACAATGACAAGCAGGTCTCATATCTGAACTGTCAGTGTATGGAAGGGAAGTCTCGCAGCAGACATGTCTAACTGCAGAAAGGAGATCTCACTCAGACAGGGCCGAGTGGTACTAGAAACTAGGCTGTATAGCATAGAAGGAGTGGAGAAGGGATGAGTCCATCCAGGTTGATCGCACTCATAGAGGGAGTGGCTGACAGTACTGCAGTTAGGGCAGCATCACATAGGGCAATGGCGCTGAGCATGTCTAGGGGAGAAGACATCACAGAGAGGGCAATGGTATTGGGGGCAGTTGGGGCAGATGTGGGCAGTGGATTCACGACTGTAACAAAGTTGTTGGCATTGGCAATGACATTGAGGAGGTGGGATAGGGAGTCCATTGGAAATGGGGTCTGAGGGGATGGGTGTAGTAGGGGTATATGGGAGCAGAGTTCCGGTGTGAGCACCAGGAGACCTTCCATCACTGATAGTTCCCACAAGGGGTCCATGATCATGAGATCCAGCACTGAAAACGAACACAGTTGGTGGCAAGGTGGATGAGCCCAGGAGTCACCAGATGGAGTGGGAGGGGGAGAAGATGGGGTGGTCCGAGTTCCAGGGAGTTTAGGAGTTTCTGGAGTGGAGAGGACAGTGGTCAAAACCAGAGATACTGGCAGGCTGGTCCCCTGGGGCAGTGAAAGGAAGATGAGGGGGATGGCTTGATGGAGAAGATCCTCTGGTAGTTGGATAATGAGGTTGAGGATCCCCACTGAGTGGAGTGAGTCGAGGATGATGTTCCGCATCTCATAGAACGCTGCAATATCCTCAGATACATAGGGGGTTGGGGCTCTCCATGATCTTCCCTCTAGCAATGGTGTAATATTGGTAGAGAGTGATGAGCTGGTGAATGTAGGAGGCATGTGGGTAGGTAGGGAGTTCTTCAAGGGTGAGGATATAGGAGGGTTTTTCTAGGAATTCCACAATGAAAGTCCTATGATTGAAAGTGGGGAGTTGGAGGAGGAGGACAAGGAGGTCATAGGTATAAGACATATTGGTGCAGTTCAAATAGGTGGAGGAAATCCTTAAGAGGCAAGATTATCTCTCTTTATGACCCATGCATTATCAGTTGATTCCAGATAAATGCATCCACTAGGTCCTGGTAATCCAGTAGAAATGATTTTGGTCCTTTTTTGTTTCTTTGAACCTTTCACTGATGCATTACCTCCCACTAATTGCAAAGTCATATTAGCAGGAGGCTGGATGAAAGGACAAGTCTGTGATAGAAAAGTCATCTACATCCATACCTTCATACCATTGGTCAACATCTTGTGACCAATCCAATTTTTCTACTTCTTCCAACACCGGAGGTAAGCAAGAGGTGGATGCTATGATTGTGGGATTGATAGATGGGAAATTTGGTTCAAATCCAAGATTTTCATCATCATCATCTAGTTCCATGATATATGTGGTATCATCAGCCTCAATGAAGGTAGCCTTCACTTTACCTTTCCCTTTATTGTGTCCACTTGGATGGCTTCTGGTTTTGGGTTGGACCCCCAGATTGCTTCCAGTCATCTCAGTGTTCTGTGGTTGAATGACCAGTGGCATGACATTTCTGGCAATAAGGCTTCTTTGGACCTTGATTCTGGTTTTGATATTGGGACTGGTTATATCTATGCCCTGATTCAGATCCTGATCCTTTTCCAGAATTTTGATTATACTGCCCAGGGGCACCAGAAATTCAGTTAACTAAAGAAGTACCTTGTTGTTTGTGGTTTACTTCCACCAGAAGTACAGGGACATTGTTGGTTGGAGTGAAGTTGGTGGCAGCTTTGGTGTGAATGAGAGTGGATACCACATTGTCAAAAGACTGTGGTAAAGCCACACACATCAACATGGCCTTGAGGTTGTCTGGTAAAGCCAGACCTGCACTGGAAAGCTGTTGAAACAGTGATTCCATGTGTGCCAGTTGTGCAGAGATCTCATCTCATTTGATGTTAAATCAGATAAGCTTCCAGAAAAGAGAAAATTGGCTGGTTGGTCCAGTGGTAGCAAATTGGGTTGCGAGGTTTTGAAGGGTTTGTGCTGCTATTGAGTCATAAATGGATAATCCCACAGCATCTCTAACATAGTCTTGAGCAACATGAACTCAAATGTCCTCTTTGACATAGAGGGCAATCACCCTATTCACTTGTGTGTCATCATCCTCCTACTTGGCTTGGTTTTCAGCAGTGGCCACCACTCCAGCTGGACGAGTGAGGGTTTCTGATGTGACCCTTCAGACCCAAAGGATCATGAGGTAAGAGCAAATAGAGGATAACCAGTTGTGGTAGTTATCCTTTCCGGTGAGAACGATAATGTTCTTGGTGATTCCAGATTCAGTTTTGCCAGACATAATGCCTATAATAAACCAAGCAATATAAATTGAGTAATCAAATCATTTGGATAAGCTGAAACAAAGAAAGAAGGTTGGGATAGGAAACCAAGTGAAACAGTGGGAAAGAATGTTTGAAGAAGATGTTGCCACTTGTTTGATAACTCTGGAGTAGAGTCCAGGGTACTGAGATACCTGGTTCTCCATTTCAACAAAGAAAAGCTCCATTTGTAAATGGTAACTTCCAATTTGCATAATGTCACCATCTTTATTTTCTAAGTCAATGGTTGCCCCATCACAATCGAAAAAATCAAGAATGATATCAGAGTTCTTTGGACATAAAACAGCAATATCATGGAAAGTACAAAAAACCTTTTCTATTATTGGACATCTAATTCCAAGTCAAATGTGGGAGTGCAGGGCATCGCAGACATACAGGATATGAGCCCAAGTTGGGAGAGGGAAGACAGGATGTACCATGTCGTTCAGAGCATGTCCATGCTCATTTAGGAGCTGGTTCCACTCCACTCGACTTGTCAGTTTGTGAGTTCACAGATCACTTTGCAGCTGAGTCAGATGGACCCCTGACTGAGTGTTGTACCTGCTCCAACTTGGTTCATAGTCCTTGGATCTGGTTCTCAGTGACATCAAGCTGAGTTCTCAAGATCTTATTATATGATCTCTTGATGTCCAGACCTGCCTTTAGAAATTTGGTATGATGAGCAATTTTGTCCCAAGCAATTCTTTCTTGAGACTCTGTGATGCATTGGCTGGTTCTGTCAATAATCCAATTTAGATAAGGGTGAGAAAAAGTTTTCCATCTTATCCTTCAAACTTTATCCACCTGCTCATTCCATTCCAAAATCCTTGGTACATCTCACCAGAGGTTGAAGTACTTGGAGGCTGTCCAGATCCAGTATGCCATATCATCTTCATCATTGACACCCAGTGGAAGATGGGGGACTTCCAAAATCTCATTCAGATTGAGAACATCCAAATCTGAGATTATCTCATGTGGTATACTATAAATGAGATATGGTTGATCCTCTTCCATTCCCAACTCATACCCTTGTTGGTGCACGATTGAAATGGGTTCTATCTAATCTCCCAGGTTAACCAGGAGACCATTCCCTTCAAGCACTGAGAAAATCAACTCTTCTTCAAACACCATGAAAGACCATAAGGTCTCATCATCAGTGTCAAACAGATGGTTCTTGGGGATTGCCACCACTTAGGCAGTTCTCTCCATCCATCTGCTCACATGATCCCTGGATAGAAGGAAATGATGGAGGTTGGCCAGATCCCAAGGTGGATTCCAGTTGTTGATATCATATGGGGACCCAATTCTCAGGTTGTGGAGCAAGAGCTGGGGATTTTGCAGCTGTGACATCAAGCATTGCTCCAGACCATACAAGTGTAGGTCATTGATGATGGAATGGGTCCCAATGAGGGACAAGACTGGGATAGCAGGTATCGAGAGAAGATTGAGGCTAATTGACATTTGGTAATGGATAGAAATCAGCAATCTCTCCTGCATCTGGAAGAGGTGGTCTGTCTCCCATCAGCAGTTGGATCACTGCAAGCATGGTGGCATGGAATTCCTCAGCCATCACCTGGTTATCATGCCTTGGTGGATGGTCATCATTGCCAATGGTGGTGCTATCCGATCCACTAGACCCAGATGGGATGAAGAATCAAATGCCAGTTTGGGTATCCAGATTCACTAGTTGTGCTGCAGCAGCATGGTGTCTCCTTCTCCTTTCTCTCCTCGCCTGATTGGCTTCAGTTTGGTTCATGAAGCCACCATTCTGAGGTCCATTAGATCTGGTTCTATGGGGATAGGGCAGAGGGAGATCCCTCAACATCAATTTGGTTGACCAGTATGATGGAGGAGGAGGTTGAGTGTGTAATGAGTGGTTTTTCTAATGCAAGGGAGGATTTATTAAAGAAGGATCCAGGTTACTCACTCTAGTGTGACTTGAAGGAGTACCATCCAGAGTGATTTTCTTGACTTGTTGATGGATCTGCATTGTTGTGGGTGAAGAGTGAAAGTGATGTGCGGAACGTATAGCAGTGGGAAAGGATGAATGATTGCAACATCCAACTAATCCACCTTGAATAGCTTTGCTGGATACACAATGACGTAATTAGTGAATAGCTGATCATATGGTAAGGCTTGTGGTTCATTGAATGTCAGCTACCATGTGGATGCATTGACCATAGATCTCCCACAATGTGGACATGTGAAACCATTGTTGACCCACACGAAAAGATTAATCCACTCTCTGTGGTTTCAAGGCATTCTTGTATGCATGCTGTGAAGCGTGCTTGAGCTCCTCATGGAGTGATAGTGTTCATACAGGATTTATTACAAGCTTGTAGTAGTAGTAGTATGCATGTTGCATTCAGAGTGCATTTGTAATGTGCTCGTAGTGCATTTGTAGTACATTTGTAGTACATTTGTAGTGCGTTCATAGTACGTTCGTAGTGTGTTCGTAGTGTGTTCATAGTGTGTTCATAGTTCGCTGTGATCATCACTGGCAAGCTCATTGCACATTGCCTACAATCTTTGTGGAGGACCCACCCGAACTGTGAATATTGAGGATCCTGTCATGACCGATCACAAATTGCATTGTTTCCAAAAGCGGACATATTCCATGGATATAGCATTTTCTGAATACAGCATTCCATGATTGTCCACCTCACATGATGTCATCCTAAACATATAAATACGTGCATGCTAGTGAAAACATCCGACACATACGTGATGGCCGACCAATTCTTCCCCACCTACACACCAGACAATGCGATGCTCCAAAGGCTATCTCTCATTCGCTACTTCCCGAAGGAGGTGACTGATATGCAGTACTTCAACGTCAATGTGATGGATGTTGAACTTCAGTCGCCAACCCATCCAAAGGTCATTCAAGTACCACGGTTCTACTTGGAGCACTTCTGGCGTTTCACATGGCATCACCATATATTTATGGAGCTTGCAAGAAGCAAACCGAAGATGCCTAACACATTGCGAACCACCATCAAGAAGTACATTATGTACATGGATGGTATGGTCGAAGCACTACTAACAACAGCCTGAAAGCGCAAGAACAACCCATCATACTGTTCCCATCTCTTCAATCAATATCTCATTGGTGAGTACTTTATCAGCATGAGCATGATGTAGTCGGTTGGTGGAGGCTAGAGCATCTGGAAACAATCCTGGAGTGTCAGCATATAAACAGCCTCAGTATGTGATGTGCCTATATACAAATGTGTGCTAATCACTACACTTATGAAGACTGGGATGCCTTCTACAATCGCCAGGCAAAGGCCGACCCGATCTGGTCAGGTTCCAAATTTATGTACAAGACTCGCAATGTGCAAGTGCAAGATTGGCAAACCATCACAGATGCCGCTGTCAACACGTTCTTTTGATTTCAACCCATTGACAAATGTACATGAAGGTATTTTTCATTCAGGTATCAGTAACACTGATAGACGTAACTAGCTGTGAAATGTTGCAAGGGAAAGGGAAAGGAGATGGAGACAGGGATGGGGACAGGGACAGGGATGGGAACAGGGATGGGAATGGAGACAGGGATGGAAATGGGGAATGAGAATGGGAAGGGGAAGAGGAAGGGGAAGGAGAAGGGGAGGGGGAGGGTGATCGAGAATGAGAATGGGAGGGGGAAGGAGAAGGAGAAGGAGACAGAAAGGGATACAGGGAGGGTGACGGTGATGGTTATGGTGATGGAGAAGGAGAAGGAGAAGGAGAAGGAGAAGGAGAAGGAGAAGGAGAAGAAGAAGGAGAAGGAGAAGGAGAAGGAGAAGGAGAAGGAGAAGGAAACAGAAATGGAAATGGAGACAGACACAGCAAACCCTGCGGGACGCAGCAACATCTCAGATGCAGACAGGGGTACATCATATGTACATGACGCATCAATACATATAACTGATCATCCTCAGATGACATCAACAATTCGAAATTTGGTACAGAGGTTACAGAGGACGAACATGAGGCTTCCACAACAGGTGCATAATTTTCTTTATTGATAAATCAGACTGAATATTCAAGATATCATGTAGATGTTCAACTGGGTAAGGCTGCATCAACTGATGGATTGCATGCCGACAGCGGTCCTGCGCCAGTACAAAGTACCATCAATGCTGACATTGCTGTAGGGGGACCTGCACAATTGCGCCCAGTTGTGCATACATATTTGAGCCACTCCAGGGTGATACAAGATCCACCCACCGCAGCACTCCCATCAGCTCCAGCAGACATTGGAGCAAATTGGAACATTACCTCCAATTCTCGCAATGCATCTGCAGGTCCCTCCAATGTACCAAACCACTCTTGCAACCCCTCAGCACACCCATCCAATGCACCATCCCATGAAATGTCTCCCATGGCCAATTCAGCTCAGCCTGCAACGACCAGGTTTGATCACAAGGCCTTGCAAAGATTGCAGATGTACTCGGAATCCGCGTAGGTAGTCAAATGAATATCATTCCATATGTAGTCGTGCACTTGTCAATTGTATGGACCATGCAGGTTAGGTAGTGTATGATTTTTGTAAGTGGTTTTCTCGTGGGTCAAGTCATCTCAGTCCTTCACATCTAACCTCAGCATACTCATTGCATATAGTGGACGGCATGCACACTATGTATGTGAAACAAAATATATATTTTCAGGGCATCGTTGTAGGTCCACCGCAGATGCTTTGCATGTTTGGCACATGTTCATGTTTATAGACATTGGTTTATGAAATGTAGTTGCATGGTACCCATTATTTCTAGTGATGCTCGGTGTGATCAACTGGTTTCTAACCTATACCAACACACAAAGTATTATACAACACCTCTAGCATGAGATACATACGAAAAATGTGCTGTGTTTATAACATGAACATGAATTACTATACAGTGTCATTATAGGTATTCTAGTGTCCACCCAGCCAGTATCTGGTAACTGTAGTGGTGTACCTTTATAAATGATGCAGATCATGAACACCATACAACCACTGGTAAAATTTGAATGCAAATGTGTCCGCCAATATGCCATGGAGGCCCTCCAGCATGCCCTCCATCCAAAGACTGGTGGTCATACTTTGCTCCACCTCATTGATGAAGTATGACACCTGGCCACCTCTCTCCATCACTCCGATGTCAAGCCTACAGAACAACACACTGCATGGGGTGGAACAACCTGCCTGTCGCTTGTCCTGTAAAACCAACTCCCTCCATGTTTGCAATATGAAATCCTGGAATTCCTTCTTCGCACATTCCCTGTCTTCCATGACACCATGATTGGCTTCACAAAATTCACGTGGCTTGAGGGGCCTTGTGACGTCAAGTAACCGTTTCCTGACGATCATTAGGACGCAATGGATATTAGAACTATATCATTACCTGATCTCCTCCAACATCCAAAACGATGTCACCTGCTTTACAATCCAGCATACATTTGTATCCCACTGCTTATACATGTGGATGGTTTGGATAATCATTCCATTGACAATGAATACCTGCCATTCACCCATCCCAGGTATGGTTGGGATGTATTCTTGAGACAGCCACAGCTCCCCATTAACAGCCATATCCTTCAAATACTGGACATTGCGCTTGTCGGCATGGTCTGGAAGGATGACATGGTCACTGCAGTCGCTGTTGGACCACTTGAGTACCATCCCAGTGGGAACATCTGTGAGTCCATCCAAATCTAATGCCTGTATCATAGGATGCATGTGGTTATTGCGTCTGGCGATTAGACTGAGGAAGAGGGAGTCTGGCTCTTTCCATCCTGCCCATTCAAGCTGCTTTGGAGGAGGCCATATCATGAGGCCCTGGAGTTGCAGAAGCCAGATGTGCTTCTGGAATCATTCAGTCTCTGCTGCATCTATCTAGTGGTAGAATTTGGGGTCCCTGAAATTGAACACAGAACGTGTTAGTGAACAAACAAGTGGGTCCCCTAGATGGCGCATATCTGTAATCAATGGTATAATCGATCCCCCCGATAATACAGTTGTACTGCATTAGATTCCATGCCCCTTCCCCATCTAAATCCCCCATGGTTTTCTTGAAGGTCTCCCACCTCATGTAGGAAGTGTTAAAGAGCCTGAACCCAGAACTTGTTGTGACATGCGACAATAAAACAATGATTCATAACTGAGGTATGGATGTTAGTTACACGGCAAATGTCAATGTCAATGTCAATGTCAAATGTGACTCACCCATTCGGATATATGCACTCATATCATTTTCTCTCCATCTTCCTCAATGTTGTTCTGTGCTAATCCCTGCTTTGCAAAGATATGTTTAGGTAGTTCTTTCTTGAGCATGGAGAATGTATGACAGGATATGGATCAAGTTGAATATGCAAGGTCATGCTGTGCCTCCGTCAGCGACTCTGCACCCCTCAATGGATCTGGGACATAGAGTATGCAGAATGTTCGCCTCGGTGTAGGATCGGTAGGGACGGCCTGGAGTGATGATGGGAGTTGGGAATATGTTGTTGAGGTTGTGGATGTGATGGAGCGCTCTCTTGCATAGTCATAAACCACTGGTTGGGGTGCATGGGTGTCTTCTTCAGCATATTTGGAATTTTTGTCATCATTCATATGGACATCAATGACAGTGTTGCATATGCCAACTGGCCCAGGAGCTTGACATCCATCATGCAATTCGTCTGCCATATCAACATCATCCCCCAGGGAACCATCCAACATGTAGCATGACCATATGTCATCGATGCCAAGATTGAGATCATATGCAACGTCCTCTTCACTTAGGACATTCACTTGCAGGATTTGTAGAATGTAGCATTCTAGTTCCTTGTCCGTGGGAGCCTGTGCTGCCCGGCCGTGGTGAAGGCCAGATACGAAAGGATAGCCTGGACATCCGGAAGAGCATAAAGAATGTGCAGTTTCCTTTGAATGATGTGAGCAAGACCCACCCTCACGATGCCACAATGGAGCATTCATCCTCTCATTCACACACTGCCATGGGGTGCAAGTGTGAATGCAACACTCAAATCCCTTCATTCCTTTCCGTGGAATGTGATGAGTAGTAGTGGTGGACATGATGCTGTCAAAAGCATTTCTGTTTAAGCCTATATTGTAAGGGAACAGAGGAAAAATACCTGAGGGGTGATAGGTTTGTGATGTGATTGTAATTTTTATTGCAGATAGGTGGGAAGGCAATGTTGGCATCATCTTCGAGGGTAGCCAGATCGGAACATTTGGCTTGTATTATTATGTTTATATTTATATTGTCAATGTGACAAGCAAGTAGAATAAACACATTAACCCCACTCAGAAGAATGGCCAGTGTGGAGACCACATATACAGTGTGGATCACATTACATTCAATTCATGACTTGTTGTGCTTCTGTATTACATGAGTGGGTTTTACTATGTTTGTAATATGTTCATAGTGCATTCATAGTATGTTCATAGTACGTTTGTAATGTGTTCGTAGTACATTCATCATACATCCTTTTCATACCATCCATGGACATTCTGCAGTCGACCATGAAATATACCAATGCATCATGCAAGTACTGATTATGAGTATTTTATCAATACTTAAGCATACCAAAATATGCATGAGCACTTCAATTCTATTGTCTCATTTGGCGTACTGCACTGCATGGTACACAATCCCCAGAGACTGACACATTCATGCAAACAACACACTATACTACTTCAAGGAAGAGATGTAGGACGTTTCTACTCATCTATAAGGTCCCCATCTGCATCCATATCCTCATCCTCGTCCTCATCCTCATCCCCATCCTCCTCCTTGTCTTCCTCATTGTCTTCATCGTCATCACTACACACGCTACATCCATCCACTGCATCGGCCAGAACATCTGTCAAATTAGACCTAGTGAGTGAATGGCTGCAATGGTGTGGAAATCAATGACATACCTCCACAATAGTAGTATCCTTCTCTTCCCTCCCTCTCATCTGGAATTGTATATGGGTGATTGTACCACCCATCAAGATATTTTGTCCAGGCTTCCACAAGTTTGTCAGTGGTTATTGCACCTGTGGTCCAACATGAGGATTCACCCTCCCAGTATATTCCAAATTGTTTCTTGACATGTCGCCAATCTAGTCGATGGACAAGTGAGTACCAAGGCTGCGACCACTTGTGAGATTTTTAGTTACCCAGGGTAAGGACATCAACCGTGCACAGGTTGACATTACTGTGCTCCATTTGCCACAGAATCACATAGGCGGGATCATGGTGGCCAACGTAGTATTCTTCAGCCATGTACCAGTCAAAAAGTGTGATGCGTACTTGATCATTCTGTTGTGCTGCATCCTGCAACACAGGTCGGCAGAATGTGAAAACATTGATGAAGTGTTGCAAGTTGAGACCAACCATTTCCAGACTATCGTCAGACATCTCATGACCTTTTTCTGACTCATAGAGCCTTCGAAGGGTCTGGCCACACCACAGGAAGCGTCGGACAAGTTGTACATAGTGTGTTGGAATTGGAGTCATAGTTGTAGGCTTGATGTCATAGATATCCTTGCATTTGATGTGATGCCTCTTGTGCCTCAAAAGGACATGGTACTGCAGTGCTTGGAAAGTTGTGACATCATTATCTGAAATTGTGAGTGGAAAGAGAGATCCACTGGGCAGCTGGAGGTATCGGGGGATGGGTTGCGGGGCCATACTATTAATTGCAAATTGGAGCAGCATCAGCAGCATGATATATATCTTCACTAAACATACCTATGATTTATGGATTTCTTGATTTTTGGATGTCTTGTTCAGGGTGTTGGTGTTAGAGGATCGGAGCCTGACATGGACGCTTATAAGTGCATCCACCTTGCTTATATAAGCATATGTGGAAGGAAGTGGAAGTGGAAATGACACAAATATGATATATAATTATATATTAATGATACAAATATAGGCACATTGACATAAAGCCTGGCACTATATGAAGGTTAATCCATACGCTGATTACTGCAGTGTCTCAAATCAACCAAATCACTCACAGATGACCCACCGATTCTTTCCTATCGCTGCATTCAACATTGATGCATACTACACTATTTGTGAAGAAAATCCTTTCTCCAAAGAATTTTTTGATGTCCACATGCTATATGAAAAGCCAAAGAAACAGCAACAGCAAAGCAAAATATCAGTTCCACTCCACTATCACAAACACATAATTCGTTTTTCTTGGCGTCAGCAGATGTGGATAGGGATCACTCAAAGATTTGATCTCCCACCAGATGTGCACAGTCTCATCCTAAGATACATTATTTATATGAATGGTATGCTGTATGGACTTTTAGCTAGCGCTCACAAGCACCCAAATATTCCAAACTTTCATTTGCATGTCTTTGACAAATACCTCATCACAGAATACTTTGTGGGCCGCCATGAATTCGATATTGTGGAAGAATGGAGGTTGAGGAACCCTGATGTTATACTGGAATGTCAGCACATAGACCCGAGGAGTGAGTGATTGATTGATTGATACTAATGCTTAACCTGACCTTAATTATCACTTATCAATGCAATCCATATAGAATGGAAGGAATTCTATTCCATCAAGGATACAGAGGATCTGGCTTGGTCTGGATTGAGATACAAGTTCAACATCAAGAACATACCGAACAACGAGTGGATGGTGATTATGGATTCTGCAGCAGTGTTTCTTGGAGTTGCAACTGGAAAGATTGTGGAGGAGTGCAAGACTGCATATCAGCCCACATATTCAGATACAGGCAAGTGGCATCCAGTATCTGATATATCTTTCCCTTGTGACTATCACTATTATTTATTATAGCAGAGATCCACAATTCAGAGGAAAAAAGACAAAGAATCGTGACTTGTTCAACACAACGTGAGTAGTATGTATGCACATTTGAAAGAGTTCTCTGTTCATTCATGATTGCATGACCTACATCAATCTGGATCACACATAAAGGTCATATACAATATAAAGGATGGAACTATCCCAAACTTCAAACCCCTTGGAGAATGAAGCATAAGTACCTTCATATTTCATCGTGTCTGTCATTGTCACACCTTCGTACCAGCATTGGATACACCCAGCCCTGAGTCCAGTGGAGCTCCTTCAGATCTAGAGTAGTACTATTACTTGGATGGTGGCTGCACAAACATGCCCACAGGAATGCCTACATTGGGTTACTTCATCCTAGCACATCAATGGCAGATATGCTTTACTACAAGGATGTTTGCATGTGGGAAGATATCAATGTACTGTCACTACATTCCTATAAGTATGTGATCTTCCAAACTCACTATTATCATGTGAATGTAATATTGAAATACACCAATGGTTTGAATAACATATATTATTACTGCTGTCTTACCATGTTTAGTTCAACTAGAATGATGTGATAACATGTCATCATAGATACCTTAGGTGAATTGTTACTTCATTTCATTTGGTGCACAAACTAACCCAACTGTGACTAAGGGCATAATATCACAATCCATGACTTGAATGCATAGATACTTCTGATACAAGACTATGATCAAATATCACAAGTCATCATTTGCATGATCATCTATAAGTATCCATCTTTCCCCTTTGCCTCGCATGTGGGGCATATGTATGTAGTACTGTGAAGAATTGCTTTTCAACATTCCACCAACCTCCCAGTCTTTCCGATTGTCTTGAGTAATACCCATTCGTTCCCAATCTTTCTCCGCCATGCATCGTAGAGATTGTTGCAGCTCTTTGAAGACCATCCAAGCATTACTGGGCATAGTGCCATTTCCTACTATCCCATCCTCACCGCCTCGTTGTATTGGAGTTTTCAAAATATGAATGAAATGTTCTTTCAAGGGCCATGTCCCTGGAAGTTCAGTATGCTTCAAAACCAATTGTGGAACATTTGCTCCAGAGGGAAGTGGTACTAGGCATCCCAGATGGTGCCACATTTCACATTAATGACAGAAATGCTGCATATTAGCATCTGGACTGTATGGCCATGTACAAGTCGGACAGCCATGCATGTCTGGACTCTAGTCGAGACATGAAAGTAGTAAGCAACTAGCACTGACTATATATTACCACATATTCACTTACTATGATGCCATATCAAATTCCAGTTACTTTGCGTTTTTTCTTTCCATACAGAGGTGTGGAAATGGGGGCTATGGTCCACCACCAGTATAGATCATCAGACATTATTGATCTGCAGGACAAGGCCTTGTCATTGAAGTAATGGATGAGTTCTGGTGCTTTAAGCCACATTCCATATGACATCAGACCCATTGGTGTTCTTATAAAGTAATGTTATCTCACACTCAATGCATGCAGCTTCTATGATGTCAACTTCAGTACTCAAGACTAGCTCATTGAGTGCAATAGAAAATGTGTCATTAGATGGATATTAAACACTTTAGTTGAAGGCACAAACATCTGCTCTTTTAGATCTTGCTTGCGATGGAACCATTATATCATGATCCAGGCAACCTTCGGTTTGGACTTCTTTGGTTTTAGGTGAGGTTAGTTCAAAGAAGCCAGTGGGAATTCACTCACCTCAGTCTTGTCCATTTCCACTCTGATGTCATTTATTTTAGCCTGCCATATCTCTCCATATAATGCCTTCATGCTGACTCTAATGATGCCATCAAAGCTGTTATGGGGTTGTATAGAAGTGGACCAAAGGTTTCTTACAAATCTCCCCGGTAAAATGTATGTAACTCTGAGAAGAGTATTCAATCAGTACAGTGTTCAATTAGTGCAATACAGATTATAAGGATTGGGTACTACATTTTGTTTGATTGTTGATGACTGCCAGAGGATGTTGGTTGATTACATCTGATCCAATATGATCGATTAATTTGTTCTGCCATGCATACCTTTGTATGATTTACTGGTTTTGAACTGGTTAAACCGTTTTAAGGTTGGTGAGGGTAGAGGTTTTTGACCATTCATGTCGGCCAAAGAACAGGGAAAGTATGATCTAAGGGATAATAAAGATGGGTATTTATATATTATGTTATTGTCACTTATGCATAGAATCCACTTAATGTGCTTATGGTTAGTCTCTAACAAGAAAATGTGTTAACCAAACAAATGCTGTAAATGATGGTACCTGAGACATAGTGAACATATATATTGATGTGATATTACTACTATACATTACATTACATCCCCACCATCCTACCTTCACATATCATGGATGCCATTTTACAGAAACTTCCCAAAGTGAATCCAGCAAGACATATCAATGAGGAGTATCTTTCTGATGATTCCTCCATCCATTCACATGGGGAGTCTATTATTCAATTATAACCAGAGTTTGACTATTGGATAGAACATCTGAGTGCTTCTACAAGCACAGATGCTTTGGATGATTGGATCAATCAGTCTGATTTGCATGATACCTCTAGAATTATGGATGAACCACAACCAAGTCCTCTTTCTTTGGCACAATCTTTTGATGAGGCCCTGGACTTCTTTTCCTCACAAGAGCCTGACAGAGATGATGGATTGCCACCAAGTCCTTCATCTTTGGAGCAATATTTTGATGATGCCTTGAATCTCCTTTCCTTGGCGGAACCTCATAGAAATGACAACAGGGGAGATGGTAAGTGGTTAACCAATTTAAAGCATGCATGATGGTTCAGATCTTTTCACACGGTCACAGTGCTACTAACGAGGAATAAGCGAAAGCATGAAGACCATGAGGCATGTGGTAGGGC
>JBBPOF010000435.1:0-24326 GCA_038091315.1 Porphyrellus cyaneotinctus | reverse complement strand
CTTTTGAAAGACCGACAGCCAATCATACACGTTGCTCACCACTGCCACACCCTGGGAACGCCATCAGCCATGTTCAAGGCTATGGCGGCGCCATACATGGATTCGTGGCTTTCCACAGGCGCGCCTGTGGCACTTCAAACACTGCACTGAATCGTGGATATCCGTTTCCACGCACGACTGCTGCACATTGGCGCCGGGCGGTATGCACTGAAAGGCTTACCATAAATGTCTGAACGACAGACCTCTGTATTATCGTCAAATCACCCTACGTTGTCGAAAACGACGCACGGCGAACGACGGCCACCCTCGGTCACGCCTGAGGACGTGTTTTTGACGATCCATGCG
Organism: Porphyrellus cyaneotinctus; assembly: GCA_038091315.1. Lineage (NCBI taxonomy): Eukaryota > Fungi > Basidiomycota > Agaricomycetes > Boletales > Boletaceae > Porphyrellus > Porphyrellus cyaneotinctus. The sequence continues at coordinate 23,981 of JBBPOF010000435.1, read as the reverse complement.
CGCGCATGTCTAGAACCTTACGACATGGTTGATCGATCGCCGACCGTGTCCAATTTGGCAAGAGAATTTCTTAACAACACATGCTCTTGTGTGAAACGAACCAGGATGCACTGAGACGATGGGACGATTCATGAAAACAACGAACGCCCAGTATTGAAGAGCCAAATTCAGCGAAACTAGGTCCCGTTCACGCCGGGCTTGAAACATGGAGACATCCGTCGCTCCTGATCAACGCGGACAGTCGCGAATCAAGTGGATTGCACGGGCTGAAGACGGGACATTTCTACCATCCTTTGCGCTAAGCAAAGCCAATCTCATCGGCCCAGCCAATACCTGAACCCACCCGCTCTGCCGCGTCGTCGTCCATGGCACCCCAAGACGTTTCTTCCTTGCCTTTAACAGCCTAAACGAGACAAATCAGTACTCGGAATGGTACAAGACACGCAGAAGCGCCTCATGAAACCCACAATCGACATATCTACGCACCTTGGTCAAGTATTCCTTGCTCCTGGCCATCTGCCTCTCCAAACTAGCCAACAACGTTGCTTGCTCCTGAGCTTGTGCAAGAGCCCTATCCACGTCCGCCTCTTGGAACGTGACACGTGGATCAAAGAAAGAGACCGTGCCGTCCGCGGATAGTTGCGCGGATATCTCGGAGGTCGCGATCTGTCCCGGGTGCTTATGAGCAAGGCGGCCGCGAAAGACAGCGTGCTTGTGGTGAAGGGCACTCACCATATCGAGAATTAAAGCTCGCACTTCGTCTACGTTCTCGATTCTGACGGCATGCGCAATGTCAGACAAATGGAGTGTGAGGTACGTCGACGTCAGCTTTTTGATCGACCACCGGGGTGCACGTTCGAGTGCCAGGAGTGCCAAACCGAGCGTCTTTTCCTATCTCAGACTAAATCAGTATCCAGTGTCACAAGAATCACCAACAAGTATACGAACAGTCGCAAAAACTGCTTCGCCTTCCACGATGGAACGCAATTCATTCCGGCGATCCGGGTACGCGTTCACAAACGCTAAATACGGCGTACCCTTGAGAATTCGTGGTAACGATGGGTGAATGTACTTGGGGGGTGGCGTCGTCTGTCGCAAAAGGTCAGCGGGAGTTCATGTATTGAAACGTGGGGTCCACCTTGCCCTCGTGAATCAGCTGTATAAGAACCAGCTTCTTGAGTGCCTCCATTTGAATGGCTGCAGCAGCCGAGCCCGGACTACATGCACATATCTCAAAGAACTCCTGCGCTTCAGCCCATCGTCTGAGTGCTGCATACACCATACCGCCTGCATAATGATACACCAAGCTGTCGTTGTAATTAAGGTCCGAAATTGAAGTATCTATCGTTGTGATTGGGTGCGCGAGGACAGAGAGAGCCACGGTAAAATTCCGGGTGGATACGCATATCTGTTTTCAAAACTCGTCCTAAATGAGACTTGGACAGACCAACGATGAGGCTTACCCTGAGAAAAACAGAATGAACGGTCGTCAGATGCGACGGAGACGGTGCGTATCTCGTCAATAGATCAAATAGTGGTCGGATGGCGAGCGCAAGCTGCCAACTGAGATCAAAATCGCGTTTTCTTTCCAGATCGAGCAGAGCTTACGTTCCCCGCTGCCTCCGCAAGAAGGGGTATACCAACCGCAAGAAGGGTGACTAGAGCGAAATTGTAGATGGAACGAACCCAAGAAAAAAGAGTATATTATATGTACCTCTTTCCGGTGCATACCATGCCTGCTCTGGCACGAATGTTTTGCAAAACTGGACCACATACTCCAGCGGGAGAATCGGCGCGCCAGTCGTGTGCAACCGCGCAGTACTACCACGCACCGCGACCGAGTCATCAAACAAAGCAGGTCCGGAGCAAGGAACGCGACTCACAGTATATACAATATGCCCAGCGTGTTCGCTTGGATATCCAACACGCTCAACGGATCCTGTCCATCCGGCAACAAACTCGCAAAGACAACATCCCGCACCTCCTTTGGTGCAAACGTTTTGAGCGATTGGTTCAATTGCGCTGGAGCGATAGCGCCAGTGATCGCTGTAATGACATTGACGAGCGAGACACTAGTTTCCGATGCACTAGCGGGTGGGGTTGGCGCTTGCGTTTGAGTTTGCGTTTGCGATTGTGGTTGAGTTTGCGTCTGTTGCTGCGGTTGCGGAAGCGTTGGCGATTGCGATTGGACTGGAGACGGTTGTTGCTGTACGTCGGGTTCAGGTTGCGGCGTGGGCAGTTGGGGTGGTGTTGGCAGATTCGGTTGACTCATGGCGCTGGTTTCAGACGGAGACGATCAGCTGATGGTACACGATCCGAGGATTTCTGTGAGCGTGAGCAATGCCGTCGACGTCGTTCTTTCTTGAAGGAAGACGGCCGCGAAAAGGAGATCGTGAGGAATGTGAGTTGTCCCTGAACTCCTGTAAGCGATCAGATACGAAAACCGGACCACACGAGCTGGTCAAGCTCACAATTTGTACCAAAAACCTGGACCGACCTTGACACAGGACAATACCACTGTGAGTCGATTTCAAAGAAAGACTAGGGGCGCAAAAGAGCAATGGGATTACATAAGCCTTGCTCATATTGGATCGGCAAAGAACATAAATAGTGCCATGCTACCAGTAGCTACACAATCCAGAACCGACTAAACTATGGTGGATATAAAACGATAGCGTATAAGCGCATCTTCTGAAAGGGTATTCAGTCCATCTGACGTGAGTCTTTGGTTGTTCAAGGACCTGCCTTTCAAATGTGAACATCACTGGTCATCCTCTCGCATGCGCTTGTGGAGTCTCCCCGCACTTCCATCTACGCGAGGAGGATTAACTGTCTCCCTCTCCCGTTTTGATGATCCAGGAAGCATGGTAGAGTTACGACCAGGTTTTTCCCATGCAGACTCGAAGTCTTTTTCGGTCAGTACCTGGCCCTGAAGAACCCTGCCCATATGCGTCTCGGCGAAAGGTTGACCTTTCCTCCGAATGACAAGTAACATCATCACCGAAGGCAACGGTGAACCATTGAACGTCTTCCCTATCTCTTTGAGAACACCGCGGTTAACCTTATTGTGCCGAATGGCTCTGCCAACGTTCTTCGGTGGATCCCATTTGTCTATCCCCAGGAAATGCCGTAAACGGAGGTACGATTCGTAGTCACTGAAATAGAGCTGTCCAGCGAACACATTGAGCTGGTCAATCAAATCCCAAGGAGGCGTCCAGTTGTCTGGAACAGGCGGAATCGAATAGAACGTGAGATCTTCGATAGGTCTCATGTTCTCGGATGTTCTGGGTGTGTATGCATGGAGATGGACATATGTGCTGGCCTTGATGTCATGTACCATAGAATCAGCTTCAAAGGGGCTCAGAAGCACCAGAACTCGATCATTGTTCAGTCGACCAGAGAGGACCCAGTGGACAGGGCGCAGGTACTCGTCCATTAGCCCTTGCCATGATTTAGGTTCGATTGTCCTGCAAAAATCAGCGGTTGCCAAGAGGAATGGGCTCCAAAAGTTGGCTGCGGTGGCAGCTGCGGAACTCCCTTCGAGAGCTGCAGAAACGGGGTGGAAAGCGCTGCTGGTAGGAGAAAATTTCCCGGTCCTTACGAAGGCCACTACGTCGGGATGAATGAGGTGTTCCGCTGGTCTTGCAGTTGCCGGCCACAACTCCACCACTCGCTCCCGCTCAATCTCGCGGTTAACCTCCCGTTCTTGCTCTTCCTCCATCTCTGCATCCGGAAGTTTTAGAACACCAAGGTCCACACAATGTTGCTGAATGCCTGGATGATCGCCTAGGATAGCTGAGAAATTCGGAGGGTCATCTTGGGATTGAAACGGTGCATAGAGATCGGCTAGTGATTTGTGCTCTGGCTGGAGCCATGCAACTGCCAATTGCTCTCGCGTGAATTCACCACTACAAAAGCGCGTCCATGCGTCATATCGGGTGTGATGGCTGATGCCTTGTTTTGCCCAATAGGGGGCCCATCTCTGAATATCGGTCCAGGTCTCGTGAATCGCCCAGCGCAAGATGTCCGTCGTAGTGATGCAGTGGGTTTGATCCTCGATTTCTGCCACGGCACGGATACTTTGATCAACTTCAAGTGGGGCCAAAAACATGACGGAGTGACCGCGGCCGAGCTTACGCATTCTCATGCAACCTAAGTGCAAAAAACGGTAAGCTCCAAGTTATCAAGTGAACCTTGCGACACCATTCACATACCTTGAACCAAACGATCTTTCGTAACTTTGGGGCCTAACGTGACAGCTGCTCGGAACCCGCTAGGAAAATTGAGGTCGGTACCCCTCGTGTGCGCATCATCCAAATAAACAACGCAACGTTCTAGTTGCTGAGCAAACGGTGATGATAGCAGTGACCGTTTGGTACCATCCTTTGTGAGCACCATCAATTCATCGTCCTCGTTGAAGTAGATTGCTCCATCAGAACCTGGACTGAGGGCTAGCCATGCTTTCACTACATCATGGTTGCAAAGATCCAATATCTGTGCACCAACGTCCAGGATAACACTAATTCCGGGCTCCTGGTCGACTATCATTGCGAGGAGTTCCGATGTAGTTCGCCTCTCACCCCTTGCATGGGATATCAGGATGTAGGAGTCGTTTTCTGACTGGAGAAGATGCGAGAGGATTCTTGCATTTGCTCCTCGCTGGTGGTCAAGGTCCCACTGAGTGATGGGTATAGGTAGCAAATCTCGGTAGTCGTTCGTGCCCGAAAATCCTAAGGTCAGTTCAATCAGGTAAGAGTCCCGACACCGAATATCCCAGTGGAGCCACTGACCTGTCACCGGATGCTTTCGTATCTCTGCTAAATCCCAACTCGATGCTACAAGTTTCCAAGGAAATTCTTTCAGCGAATCTGGGAACACGACTCGCGAAAGGTAGAAATCCACTGCTCCCTGATTTCGAGCAAAAAGTGGGAAAAGGAACCTGTCCCACTGCTCCGAGGATTTTGGATTGATGTTGCCAAGATCCTGAACAGAGTGCGGCAGAGAGCCGGGGTCGTAATCTAGAATCCAGTTTGCATATTCCGTTGACGGGTCATCCTGTTCCTGCAGAATTTCAAAAGAGACCCTCAGCTGCTCCTCTGTGAGGCCACCGTAATAGTAGGATAGGCAAGTAAGTACAATGGTGAGATCCGGATGGCCAAACTCGGCCGTTGGTGCAGGTACGTCTTTGGCCCGGTAGGGGACAGCAAGCATTGAGCGCTTTGTATCGAGGCCATAGTCGACGCGCCATCTCCGCTCTCCGAGAGCAAACGAGAGAATGTTGCAGGCTAAGAGGCCACGGAGTAACAATATTCTGTCCCAGAGAACCGTTTGGCGAGCATATTCTTCCACCATATTTGCTGTCTGTTGGAGTACATCCCTGGATGATATAAAAGCACGAACAGCGGTGCAAAGCTGTCGGTCATGGTTGATATCCCGGAAGCTGAAACTGGAGAGGTGGCCACCCATCACATCGTCCACGATCATAGATGTCAAGCGTTGGCAAACGTCGGATGCGCGCAGAATGCGAATGCGCGGGAATGACCCAGATGAAGCAAGTTCGTATTCTATTGCGTTAGGGAGATCGTGCGATAGGGAAAGTGCGTGTTTTCTCGCCAGCCTAAGGACCTGTTGAGTAATTATCCATCGGTCTGGGTACCCTTGCATAAACCGTTCACGGCCGGAGGTATACATCAGATGGAATCGAGGATTGAGGACATCGTCACTCTCGTCCAATATGTCTCGAGCATAAGAATGAAACCATTCTTGAAGTTCCAACGACGCGTGACTCGGAATCAGGTGGTCCGCAGACGGAGCTCCGTCAAACCCATTTAAAGGCGTGTCCAAATTGCTATTGTGGTTTGAGTTGCCATCCAAATCGCCCGAGTCGCTGTTGAAATGTCTAATGCCCGCGCCGCTATCATCGTAGTCTGGGTCGTTGTGGTGGTTTGATGGATCCGAAGGGAGTTGCATCTGTACGACGGTCAACTTGAGCGATAAGAGATGCTCAGGCTGGACCACCAAAATTCCACGATCGCGTAAGCATTCGGACAGAAGCTCACGTAGTATCTCGAATTGCTGATAACCATATCTGCTTGTCAGGAAACGAGAGAAAGGAAGGTGGTATATCGTTCTATTTGCAAGCCCCCCGAGACGATCGACCAGCAGTCTGAACATTTGTACAGACAACGCTTTCGGGAGAATGACGCGGCATAGTTTATTGCTATTTGCAAGAGTGGCGGCCGATATGGGCAGGATCACGGAGGATTTTCCTTCTCCCATGTCAACTTGCATCGCAGTGTTTTCTCCGGACGGTGGAGAGATCATCTTCATTGCGACATCGGCCTGAATTCCACGGATAAGGAAGTTTCCCTGTAACTAAGATGAAGGGTCAATATCTAAATTTCACAAAAATATCACTTCGCCATGGAGATCGCACCTGGATCAACAGCCAATCTGTGTACATTTCAGCGTTCCACCCATCGCACCCTTCATTCTCTAATTCTCTGTACAATTCTTCTTCGAGATTGCTTAGGCTGAATTGGAGCAATCTCCGAGCACGTTGAAGCCGCAGCAATAGCAATGCCAACGACACAAGGCAATTCTTCCACCCATCTGGGGGCTTGATTTTTGAGGTGGAAGCGAGACATTGAAACAGAGCGACCGGTATAACTTCTGGCCATTGGCCCGACTGATCAAGAGCTTGTCCGACAGGGTCGTCCATTGGACCTAGTGCTCCCTTCAGGCTGGCCAAGCCTGCCTCATAGTCGCCTCTACATTGCACATAGTATTTCCGCAGTTCCTCGGTAGCGGGTCTCCGTACTACTCCGTAGGTCATGCGGGATGTCTCGCGAACATGTCGGGCACTAGAGTGAAGACGAGAGATATATTGATGTTTAAATGAGGTATCGAGCCGTAGGGAGGCAAATACTTGATTCAATTTTTGAGTGTCTAGATAGGATGAGCGTACGTTTTCCTTGATACTGGTCCAGTTCGACGAAGTGAGATCCGGTAACTTTGGGGCACGGCGGTCACGAAGCAAGTCGCTTAAAGTGATCTGCCACGGCACACGAACGTGAGGAGACTGATGATCGAATATTTGTCGTGATGCATGGACTTGGCTCTGAACACTATGAGCTTTGGTTTCGTATCCGGGAATACAATAAGTAAGACCCACCCGAGTATTGAGCTCGAGATTACGGTGACGGTCCCCGGGAAAGAGTCTTTTGAAGTCGGAAGTCAGCTCTTCTATATCAGTAGTAAATAAAGGGACCGCTGGTGCAGTTTCTGATAGCCACTTCCAAGCCGTGAATAGCTGATGCATTGCAGAATCCATATCTTCGGAAGTAAGCGCGGAATGTTGCATGTTGGCAAAACAATCCAGCGACACTTCCCATGAAGGACGGTACCGTCTCGCCAGCGCCGCAAAGATCGAAATGAGGTGGGGCCGCGGGTCTTTTTGGCGACACAAAATTGTGGGAAGCAAGAACATTAGCCGAAGACATTGGCATGATTCCACGGCTTCCTGAAGGAGAGCATCTGCTTCAGTGACCCATGGAAGAAAGATATCGGGAGTGGTCCATGCAGAAGACGGAAACAGAACACATTCAAGTTCCGTATCGCACTGCGAGTTTGCTCCATTCCAAGTTTCGAGGTGCAAATGGTAGCTAACGAGTGACAGGATGTACGCGATACCATCCTGCCCCGAGAATTTTTGGTGCTTGAAAGCGGTTTGTACAGGCATTGATCGACCAGCAACCTCCGAGTCGGATGGGAATAGATATGCGGTTCGTCGCGCACCGATCACGTCCAGAGTGGGTCGTTCAGGGGGACCTGATGTGCAGTTCTGGTTGGTTCGAAGAAACCTCTCTCTCTCGATGAGATAGTTAATTTCTTTTATGGCTAAGTCGATTTGAGGATACATCCAGTCGATGCGGGATAAAATGTCAGGTTTCTCGTGACGAACGTCGAGCTCTATGATTGAGCGACAACCCGCTGACCGTAGGAGATGCAGTGCTTCCTGGATTCCTGTTCTACCTGTCAGTGGATCTGGCAGCCAGTCAACGCTGGTCTCGGCATGTAGATGAGCAAGATACAGCTTGCTCCTCCAGCTGACATAACCGGTCAAGCAACCGAGGTCAGTGTCCACCTTGAAGGTGTGGTATGTGACCGGCCCGGGGTTCAAGTGAGCCTTCATCGTGGAGAGGGACTCAGAAACGCTACTGGCAGATAGATCACAGGTGTTAATCTTGATGAGAACATGACGACCGCGTTGTTCGCGGGTAAGAGGACCATCGGGGATGATGATAAATCTGTGGACCAGCTCATCCTCAACTTGCATATTGGACCGGAGGACAAGCTTGTTCTCTAAACCAAACAATGACCCGATACACTGGTTCTCGTCGAAAACCATGCCCTTGAAGTCACGAGACTGAAGGTCTCCGTCCTCGTTGACGAAAAAGGACAGGTTGTATCGAGGCAAAACTACGGACAGTCGTAGAATTGACTTGGATTGTGGGGGGTCAACAGGATAGGCGGTGATGATGAGATTTTCAGCGACGTCGAGACACCCCAAACGAAGTGAAACCATCTCCCAGGTTCTACTTTTGATGTCCACAAGGCATTCGCGACCTCTGAACATACGATATTGACCAGATGCACAATCAATCCTCCAATTGTCAATGGATTCCTCCCAAAGCTTTTCAATAGGGCGTATCTCGATGATGGAGGTGGACAGGTTCAGCCAATGAAGATAACCATGAACGAATGGCTTCGGAAGATCTAGTTCCAGTTCTTCTTGAGGGATCATCTCAAGGATATCTGACGAATTTTTATGCTGTGCTCGAATCACCAGCTTTCCGTGTTGCAGGGAAAAGTATACCTAGGCATCACTTAATTCAGACCTTAACTTGGTATTTTGGCACTTACTCGGTGTTCGGAGATTAGGGCTAGGGAGGAAAGATCCATTCCAGGAAGGTCGGAGGCTATGGTAAGGAAACGTTGCTATAATAAATATGTACTTAGCAATTTGTCGCATGTTGGAAAGCGTACGGTACATACGTTTCCAAAGATCCGTTTGTATGTTGACTTCTGCCTGACCTCGAGTGGTAATCCATCTATTGGTTTGCCGTCCACCAAGAGCGTCCCATCCAGCAAGTTGAGGTGCATTACTTGCGAGGTCCTGTTGCCGGTGGGCGCTGTTTTACATGTGAGCCACCGTTGCGAGCTTGGACATGGCATTGGCTCCCATCTGTGCGGACCTGGACGATAACCATACCAGACTCTGCGAATTGCGAGGTCAATGCCTCGATCTGACTCTTGCGCCAAGATAACATCCCTCAGTACACCCTCCAGAGCAAGCGACAGACGACGATCCCGCTCAAGGATCAGGCTGGAATATTCTGAAATGCCTTATAAGTCGAAAGCATTTGAGTGACGTGGCAATTCAAGCTCTGAATTAGGCGTACCTTCGGAATCACTTGGAGTGTTTGCATGTATAAAGATGGCGCAGGAAAGTAGAGTATCAATATCCTCTGCGGAACAAAGCAGCCGATGGATCACGTCAGCACCAACATCAAATGTACTTCGGCATGCGGCGGACATGTCTCTCAAGAGGTCACTTCGTTCTGTGTTCATCGGCGCCATCATCAGGTTGTACGAAAATTCCTGCACCCATTGAAAGGTTGTCGAGCGCACTTTCCGAAGAAGCCTGATAGCTCGATCCGAGATTTCTTCATGACAAGGGGAGGCAAGTAGGCGAGTAAGCAAGAAGGAAATATTGGCCATCATCACCGCGTCGAATGATTGGACTGCAACATCCAGAAACAAACATTCCAGCTCGTCTAGAAGTGCATTGGGGAAAAGTGGTTCTTGTAACTCCTGGTGCCACACCCACTCCTCTGTCTTCAGGTCGAGTAATCCAACTTCCGAGGTTGCCTGAGCGAGCAAAAAATAGATGTCATGATGACGAAGATTTAGGGTTCTACCATGTAACTCCCGCAAGATATTGACCCATTGCACTGAACCACCACTCCGCAAGTGTCCGAAGGCCATCAATTCATGTGGCGAAAGGTCGATGGGACGTTCCGCTGGCATTTGAGCAGTCAACACGTCATTTGGAGTGTGAGATGTTGTCTTGACATATAGATGCAACCCGGGACTCGAATGAAGCTGGTAAACAAATTCCTCATCATGCCCAATCCAATCATCTGGGAGATCCATGTGCAATATGTCCCATGGCCGGTCAAAGTCATCACTGCCGAGAGGAGCACACACAAGGCCGGTGGTGGGTGATGTTTGGTACATATGAAGAGAAGGGAGCAGCCGACGAACTTTGGCAGCATTGCCAGATCTGGTCTGAGGGAGAAACTGCAGAATGAAGGAAGTGGCAAAACGCCAGACATTAAATGGGCTTTGGTCTCGCAGTTTAAATTCGGCAATATTGTAGCCTGACAATGACACAATGGCATTGAGGGAAGTATGAATGTGGACGGGGAACATTTCTTGAATGGATGCATCTGAAGACAGAGACCGGCCGGGGAGACATTGGGAGCAACGAGCAGAGAGGTACTGGTATGCACGCCGAAGACGGTGCAGGTTCAAGGTTTTACGAAGGAGTGGCTTGCCTAGAAGTTCTACTGGGACCTCTGGAGAGAAGGCGGCAAGCGCAGGAATAACCCTGAGAAGTAGCTTGTCGATTGCGACCCAGAGGTCGATCATTGTCAAAAGCATTACAGAACGATGTTCTGGATTGTTCTTGTATGCTTCAGACGCTTTTGGTAGATAACTATGCATCAAAGCGGCAAGCTGGATCCATGCAGAGTGTGCATTTGTAACGCGAGCAACCCAGTCATCAATCCCACCTTCAACGGCTTGCTCAACGTCGTACAGAGCAACGTAAGGGTCAGCGTGGTATGCTTCCTCAAAAAGTGACCCGTTTGAAGAGACTCGGGGGAAGTTGTTGAGAGTGCACTGTAGACGATGTCCGGGGTGGAAAGGGAAACTGGGCAGACCCTGCACTCGACCCATGAGAGAGTTACAGATGTGTTTTCTACTCTGCATGAGTAAGAGTTGGATGTCTCCATGGAGATCAAGCTGGAAAGGCTTCCAAATGGGAGTGGGGATTTGGTCCATTTCTATCTCCTTCCATCTGATCTCGAGGGCTTCTCGAAGAGAGGAAGCAGTCTTAAGCACCATGTCATTTAGCCAATTGGGTGCAGAAGCTCCAACCTTTCTTAAACGCCGGAGGACTTTGACCAATATTGCATGTAGTCCGTCACTGGAAAGACTCGCGTCGATGGCATCCTTCGCAAGGCTACACATGAAGTACAGCATGAACGTTTTGTAACAAACACGTCCGAGGCTGCCATGATCAAGGGACGTCTGGATTGCAACCTTGACTAGAAGCCAAAGCGAAGATCGTGACCCAGAGGCGAGATGAGAGCTGAAACGTTTGATGATATGTGAAGGCTCAATACTACGTCCAACACTTCGTAGAATGCTGGTAAGCAGTCTTGTATATATCGTAGTAGCATCTTCAGGAGGATTCTCGTGGCTAAGGAATTTCTTCGGGTAGAGCAGAAAGTTCGCAAGTCCGAGATGGAAGTCCCGCCTATCAAACATCCCATTGGGAATCTCGACAACCCACTCCGGATATGAGCCACACAACGAAGATGAATCCAAAGATGTTGGGAAGGACTCGCATAGAGTGAAGCGGTCCAGTTTCCTGAAGATAACTGCGGCATCTTGAGCTTGGTTGAAAAATGCAAGGACATCTATTGCCGAAATTGTCAAATGTGATAATGTCTGTGAAGAAACAGAGGGCTTACCTCTTGGTTTTGACCCTTGAAGTTGGGAGATTATGTTTTCCTTCTCGAGACACTCGTCTTGCCAAGACCCGATGGAGGATTGCAAGTTGTCTAGCATTTTTATGATGAAATGCCACTGAGAATTGAGAGGGGCGTCAAGTGTTTCACCAAAACTATGGGAGGCGGCACAGACTGCACGAGCTAGAAAGTGATCATTCTCCGGAGTACTATCCAACCTGGGGAAGAGGGCAGGAACAAACACATGGGCAACAGCGTATTGCACCTCAGTACGAGACATGCAGTGAACCTGTTCAGAGACGAAGTGTCCTGTACTACAGTCAAACCCCGTAGGCATGATTCAAGACTGGTTGGGTGTTGGTGCTCATCACTGTCAATCGCGGCGGTGTGGGTCCATGTGTTACCACCCCACGTGACTAGCCACCGCCACGCCGCATGTCATAGCATGAACAGATCAATCGCATCGCATGCTTATTGAATCAGAATCAGCACCAGAAATTCTCGAATGCAGCAAGAATATCTGGAATCCTGCATACAAGTTCACACGTAAGTCCAACGCGAGGTTGGACCAAGGAGCAAGTTCAGGACCAGAAACACGCACCAAGTTCTTTCCACCAAATCGTGAGATACGTGCTACATCTCGAGTCAGTCAGTTTGAAGGACTTGAACCAGAGTCTCCAATAGTCTCCAATGCCCTGGCGACAGCTCCTGCCTAGCTTTGTTGATTCATTTCCCAATATGCTTTACGTGGGTGTTGCGGTTAGTGTTGAGTCGTGGGGTTTCAGCATTATTGTGTTGAGATGGGATGCGTACAGGCCAAACTTACTAGTAGCAAAATTTGCAGATGATTATTGAGGCAACTGACTCTCAGGGTGGGGGACTCGGAGAGCGTCCGAGGTGGCAACAGCGTGCGAGGAGGGCGAGCGAGGTGGTGAGGACGGATGAGGTGGCGAGGGCGTGCGTGGGCAAGTTTGGATGTCGTCGACGAGCTTACATCGTTACCGTCGTCGTCGTTCGACCTCGCATCGTTATTGTCGTTGTCGTAGTGGTGTCGACGACCATTTTGAAGGCAAGAGGGAGAGAGCGAGGAAGCGATGACACAACGTACACAATCGTGCACATTGTACCGTTGCTTCCGTGTCCTCTCACTAAAGGGTGAGAGTGAGGTGAGGGCGTGCGACGGTGAGCGAGGTGGGATGTGGCGACGGAGTGAGGGTGACGGCAATGGCGAATAAAGTGGAGAAGGTATGCATGTGTAAATTGGCATCGCCATGATGTCGTCGCCGTTGTTGTTGTTACTTGTATGACCTCATGTCGTTGTCGTTGTCGTTGTCATGGCGGCGTTGACGACCTTGTCACTGCCGTCGTCATCGTCGTGGCATCGATGACCTCACATGGTCGTCGTCATTGTCATGAATCGTTTGTGTCGTCACCGTCACCGTCATTGTGGTGGCGTCGACCACCTAGTGTCTCTGCCTCGCGATACTTTCGGGTTCCTGGGTGTGGTGGAAGGGGGTAGAGACAGCACGACCCTGTCTGCGCAGTGGTATTGTCGACGGCGCCAGGTCGGCAATGTCGTGGCGGCGGTGCTGTTGTTGTCATCCTGGCAGGGAGCGATGAGTGCAAGTACGCAGTCGCGACCTACCATTTTAGGCGGGACCTGGGCTGCGGGTACGGAGGGCTACCCGTACCCGTACCCGAGGGTGTCCTTCAGCATCCGTATACATATTGTAAGGCTGTAGGCTGTTGGATACTCCGCGAGAACAGTTGACAATCAAAACACTTTGGGTGAACCAAGTAGTACATAGGAATAGCGCTATGTTTCCACCTACACGTGTCGCCAGGGGCTGCGCACAACACGCACGAAATGAACATGAAACCGATCATAGTGGCTTACATTCAAAAACACGCACTGAGTTGTAATGACTAAACCGTTGAGCCGGTGCTCGCTACTCTTGGCTTCGGGAGAATAGATCGCTGTCTTCGTATTGGACGACTAGAGCTGAAAAACGTGTAAGCAATGATCGACTGCAAGAACGCTTGATGCTGAACGTTCACCCAAACGATCGGACTGAGAAGATCATCAGGAGGGCCAGATACTCAGATATGTAGAAAACATCATACGATGGTGTTAATGTTTCTGCAGGCCAAGCAGTCGCCATTTGGAAACTGGATCACTTTCACAACCAAACATGTTGTTGAAGTTGCACGGGAAACCTGCACTGACATTTGATAACCATAGTGTATAGTATAGCATACTTGAAGGTTTCAGACCTGGGAATATGAGGAGAGAGAAAAAGGGTACAGGGAGAGTCAAACTCACAACTTCCACCATGACTGCCAACAGACAATCCGCAACCTATGCTACAACCATTAGACTATGAGTCTGATATATCCTTTATCTAAGGGCGGATACTATATGAGTAGCTTCTTGCAGCGGACTTGCCAAGGGAAAAACGTTCACACGGTGGCAATGAATAGGCAGCAACAAAAACGTGTCTGCAGCATAGAGTGACAACAAGGAGAATAGGAACAGGCTGAAGGACATGCAAAACGTGTTAGAACGCGACCGGGAACACTCGACACGAACAGAGTAGCGAGGATCACCTCTGGAGAAGCAGGGCGGTCCGGGCAGTGAAACAGACACGGTAGATGATGTCCACAGCGACCAGGAGATCCCTAGTTACAGTGAGAACAGACACGCGTACGAAAAGAGCACACCCGAACGAGAAACTGGTCCAGGAGGTCCAGAGGGCGATCAGATCAAGGATAAGGAGTGATTGGAGGTACGAGCACGACAGACAATGTGTCGTATACGATGGGAGACAACAAGGAAAGGTGGCGCAGCGAGGGACGCATGCTACGACTCGAAACGACTCGATGCGGAGGTGCTAGCTGACACTGAGGTGAGTCAGCATGGATAATGAAAGCGCACCACGGAATACGTACCTAGGCCATCCCACACTACCTCCAGACCACTCTAAATGTAGTGACCCCACTGCACCATTGAGGACGACCGAGAATGCAACCTAGAAGAGTCAGGCTGAGTCGAGCGAAGAGACGAGTTGCAACTGTAAGGTTCATCGTAGAAATTTGTATGGTTTTGACATGTCTTTAATGGAGTCTTCCGCGAAGGGACTCAAAATCAGCGACAAGGAACGAGTTGACACTAGATGAATGACATGCCAGGACGTCGCTCGTAATCTGTGTCACTGATCGAATCCCGTGTCGGATGGCGAAAGAGCACAAAAATTCCGACGGATGACCCGAAGGGTATCCTTCTGGTCGAAGTGACTGTGGGTGATCGCTTATCAGGCGTACGCTGGGAAGGAAGTCTCCATGTTGAGGATGCGCGAAGAGATAGTCGACCTCAGACGAGAGATGATGGACGAAAGATACGATTCGTACTGAGCCATTGATTAGACCTACAAGTGGGTCCATAAGATGTGACCGCGTGATTAGTGGCGATGCACACTCGTTATACGTGACTTTACTTCCCTTGAGTCGATTCGGATGAGATGTCGGATTCAGCGTGGCAGCCTGATCAACGTAGTCTCGAACAGGGTCGAACTGCATGTTCTGGCTACGAAAAGAAGAACCTGACAAGGGAATTGCGTCCCCAAGAGCATTCCAGCCTTAGAAAGACCGAAAACGAATGATCTGGAACTAAGATAATGGCTGCACACTGCAACGTGGAACATCAACTTATTTATAAAATTACATACACCTTGGCTCAGTCGGATAAGTTGATAGTCTACAATTTCTTTCTGTTTTCGAATCTATGCATTGAGAAACCACTGATACGAGAAGACGGCCGACGCCAGCCTTTGATAATTGAACCTACGCATCTGAATGCGCTCACTCTTTCCTGTGTTTCTGGTAGTAGTGAATGAGACCGGTGGTCTATAATATACCGAGTTAGCGTCCACTCGATGGTCATCCTCATGATACACACCGAACTATCGTGCCCAGTGACATCCGATGGTTTCTTGAGCTGTGCCAAAATGTTCTTCGCTAGTACCTTGCCCAGTTCGACACCCATTTGGTCTGAGATTGACACAGTCAAGAAGCGCCGACAGCAGTAAAAGTAGTCCAACGTACCAAAGGAGTTGATGCCCCATATAACACCTTGGGTGAAGATCTTGTGCTCGTACAGAGCGATCAAAGCACCGAGCGTCCTTGGGGTCAAGAGTGGGAACAAGATGCTGTTGCTCGGACGGTTTCCTTCAAACACCTTGCTCTTCACCAGTGCTTCGCTCGCGCCACTTCCGAGCTCCTTGCGGACTTGCTCCTCCGTCTTACCAAACGCTAACGCTTCGGGCTGCGCGAAGAAGTTGGACAAGAGAATTCGGTGGTGCTTCGAGTTGGCAATGGGGTTATGGGAGGTTGCTGGGGCGATGAAATCGGCAGGGATCAACTTTGTTCCCTGGTGGACGAGTTGATAGAACGAGTGCTGGCCATTGGTACCGGCCGCACCCCAGATGATGGGCTGGGGAACAAACGCGTCAGCGAAGAGCAATATTATGTACCATCGGACTTACGCCAGTTTGATAGTCAACACGCTGACCACCCTTGGTGACAAATTTACCGTTCGACTCCATGTCTCCCTGCTGGAAGTATTCTGCAAACTTATGGAGATATTGATCGTACGGCAACAGTGCATGCGTCTGAGCCCCATAGAAGTCGTTGTACCAGATACCGATGACGGCAAGCAGAACAGGAAAATTGCTCTCGAGGGGGGTCTCCTTGAAGTGCTTGTCCATACCGTGAGCACCCTTCAAGAGAGACTCGAAGTTATCGTAGCCGATGTACAGTGCGATGGAAAGACCGATCGCGCTCCACAAGCTGTAACGACCACCGACCCAGTCCCAAAACTGGAACATGTTCGCGGTATCGATACCAAAGGCCTTGACGGCTTTGGTGTTTGTGGAGAGGGCTACAAAGTGTTTGGCGACGTGAGCCTTGTCCTTGGCAAAAGACAAGAACCAGTCTCTCGCGGACTCGGCGTTCGTAATGGTCTCTTGGGTGGTGAAGGTTTTGCTGGCAATGATAAAGAGAGTACGTTCTGGATCGCAGATCCTGGTGGTCTCTGCAAGGTGCGTGCCGTCGATGTTGGAGACGAAGTGGACAGTAAGGTCCCGCTGGGCATAAGGCTTGAGGGCCTCGGTCACCATGACGGGACCTAAATCCGAACCACCGATACCGATGTTGACGATAGTATTGATGGTTTTCCCTGTATAACCTTTCCAGGCACCACTTCGGATCGCTTCGGAGAAGTCCTTGATGTGGGCGAGGACGCCCGCGACTTCGTCTACACCATTTTCCTGGATGCTGAAATCGTTAAAGTTACGCAGTGCGACGTGTAGGACAGCGCGATCCTCGGAAGTGTTGATGTGCTCTCCGGCGAACATCTTGTCGCGGTAGGTCTCGACCTGAGCCTCCTGCGCGAGAGATAGGAGTGTTTGCAAGATCGGCTGAGTGATCAAGTTTTTGGAGTAGTCGAGGAGGAAGGTGGTGGATGGATCGGTTGGGTCTACATATTCCTTTGAGAATTTTGAGAAGCGATCGGAATCCTGGGCGAAGAGGTCAGAGAGGACGAGCCTGGTGTATTCAGCGTCGTAGGTCTGCTGGAGCTTTTGCCAGGCGGCGTACTCTGGTCGTCGCCGTTGAGTGTGGACAACACACTGACATTCTCGACGCACCAGTGGCAAGTTTTCCGCTCATAGTGTCTGGGAAGGCGACGATGCGACGAATGCCGAATTTCAGGCATATTCGGCCACTTTATACATTCCGGAGGCTATCGTGGGAACGTTGATGAACGGTCATCGTTTCCGAAGACCAAAAGGGTGCAGAGTGAGAGAAAACATTTCCAGACCTGTCAAAGTACATCGCTTTAGTAAGTTATGTTGCATGACCTGGCGCGACGTGGCCCTTGCGAATGTCGCTTCCAGATCTCTGGTACAAACTGCATATCCGGAAGCTGGGAGTCGGTTAAGCCCGTCGACCTGGGCTGCGCCGATAGAGCAGCCCATGAATTAACTCAAAAGTAGATGGAACGTTTCTAGCGAGCCGATTCTGAATTGAGTCTCCTAGAATTTCTTTCCTAACTGGCAGCTGTGCTCCTAGCCGCAATGAAGTCCAGCATGCCACTACGTGACACAGATTCTAACGCTGTTCATCAATGACGCGACGGGGAGCACAATCGCAATCAGGCGTGCATCGACGGAATGCTGTGTACTAGTGCGAAGCATCAACTTGAAGTGAGGTTGAAGCTTGCGAAAAGAGAATAACCATTGACTCTGGGCCTACCTAGTTGAAAAACTGAACTTCGAGTGGCCACCGTTAAAGGTGTGATGGGTTATGACTTGCCGTGGCAGAGACCAATGCTGACCTTGTCGGTAAAAAACAGCCCCGAAATTGCTGGCTCAACGGATGATCCTGGACGGACTGAATTGGCCGCAAGTGACCACCGAGTGGACAAACCCAAAGCACGCTGGGAGCCTCGCCATGTCTTGCCGAATAATCGGCCACGTCATAAAAGCTGCTTGCACGGTGTCGCGGTATACGTATCCCTTAGACTCTTATCGCCGGATGAATCCCAGTGGAACTCATTTCCATTCCGTCTGGACTACCCAGAAGATGAGCTTGAAGCTAACAGGCAGTGTGATTTGATGCTGTCGTGAAGATTTATGCCAACAGCATCGGTATAAAGCTCACCATTGGCAACTGGCGTTTCGCGGCAACCGTGCTGCGGCCATCAAATTGTAAATGCGTGGGGAGCCAAGCCTCGCAGCAAGGTCACGGTCATTACCTGCTGACACAAGGAATGCGTATGACTATTAAGTTATGAGTCTATGCTGATACATTTTACTCCGTGAATATAGGGTCCGTTTTCTGGTAGACGTTATCCTTGGACGAACGCTCATGACCTATCGACCGTGATTATCACTAAGGGTGCTCTAACACTCAAGCTGCATGCAGGTATGCATTTGATGACAACTTTGTTATCTCATTCCCTGGTCAGCATCATCCGAGTCCATCGTTCCATTGTGTAATAATCGGACCGCCCTGCTGGCATACACGTGCTCGAGGTACGCCGCGATTGTGCTAAATTTGGTTAGAATACCAAGAGCTAACGGCACATAACCTCACCGGACCATCGTGCTGCGTTCCAGACCGGCGAAAACATTCGACAACAAGAAAAAAAAACGATATCGGCGACTTTGACTGGCCCTGCAGGGGCCAGCGAAAATCTATAAAGACAGGTCGGTCTCTCCCATCCTCTCCATCACAAACCGTCTTCGCACTCAGCTAAGCACTCACACTCGTTACACATTATCTCGCTCACTTTCTGCTATCATAATGTTCGCTCGTCTCTTTGCTGTCGCCTCCCTCGCTGCTCTCGCCATCGCTGGCCCTGCTCCCCTCGCTGCTCGCGGCCAGTGCAACACCGGGGCGATTAACTGCTGCAACAACGTTTCGCAGGTAAGCTTATTGGTGCATGCGCAGTTAGTAGACTTAGGCTAACCTTTGTTCACCTCTAGTCTAAGAACGCTCACTACTTCTTCGGTCAGGACGTCGTTGACGTTCTCGCTGATGTTACTGGCAATATCGCCTGGAACTGCAGCCCCATCTCTCTCGTCGGTGTCTTGAACCCCGGTGCGCAATGTAGTTCGCAGACTGTCTGCTGCAGTGACAACAAATTCGTGAGTCTCATTTTCTTCCGCATCCTCTGCTTGATATTACAGTGCTAACTTGCATGCACAGAACGGTGTCATCCAAACTGGCTGCACCCCCATCAACCTTTGAGTTTCGAGTTGACCGTTGAATGAACAGTGTCTACGGAACATCATCTTGGTAGAAAGACCATCTTCTCCGTCAATAGAACTGGCTAGTGGCATTCGCTTTTGGTGCTACTCTAATACACTCATTCATATTGTCTCTGAGTGACTGATATTTGACGATGGCCCTTGTGGTCAACTTAGAGTTTGATTTACCTGAGGAAGTCTGAGGGAGAAAAAAGGTTTCATTTTTTCTTCTATGCTTGATATTTTTGAGACTCGGCCTGAGGTTGATCCTTTTTCATCCGGGGATTTGTACAGTCTAAGCAAATACTTGACAGTGTAACGATGTTCGAGTTCAAGACAGGGGTCAAGGTACAAGAAAGGCAAGACATTGTCCTGACTTCCTACAGGCATCCATTTTCGGACTTGGGGATGCTCTCATCTTGTCCAGTTGAACTCGATTCGAGGTTGGAGGATTGCATCTGAACAGTGCGCCTTCATGCTAGTAACCTACCCCCAGCTTCACGGCCCACGCGCATAACAGGAAAGAAGAGAAGATAGGCTCGTATTGACTCGTCTCGGTGGATATACCGTCCCTCACATTGAAGCAGCTCCACGCACCCTTTTCCATTTGTGCAAGGTAGCGCAACCGGGGAGCGTTGCTAAGGGAGTGGACAAGGATAGCCGAGACCTGATCACATTGTGAGTTCGGACGCAAGCGCAACCATTGCGAACTTTGATGCACTCCACGGAGCACTTGATTTGGCCCATAACGAATGTTGCGGTGATATGTATGCGTCCTGCATTTCGATGTAAGTGTGGACAACATAACCAAGGCAAGGTTGGTTCATCCATGTACAACTTACACCATTTTTGACTGAATGAAACTTCGAGATAGGTCACCGCATTTCAATAGCGATCATGTATAATGACATTCATCAAGCGGGGTACATAGTCCCACCGTACTAGCCGTTCCACATTTGACGTTCACAGTCGAGCTATTCTTAACGATTCCCTCTGGAAATTCGGGTACCCGCGCTCGATTTCCTTCATGATCTCTTGGTTGTAATTCTGCACGCCCGCGACGTAATTGTATGCTTCGCGTGGCTTTCCAGGAATATTGGCCCCATTGTACCAACTCTTGACCAGTGGAAGGAGTGTCGCATTAGACATTGCGTCGATGTGCTTCTTGTAGTTCCGAGCGGCATGAGAGGTGGGTGTAAACTTGGTGATGTCATAGTGCTGAAGATATTTGATCGTCTGAACAACCCAGTTACCCTGCATTTCTACGCATGTCGGTCCATTGCAGAACGCGGTCGGTCCCTGGGGACCATACACAAAGAACAAGTTTGGGAAATTGTCGATCGTCATTCCTAGGCTTTTGACGGAGCGGTTATGCATTGGCCAAATACGGAAGTGCAAGAACGTACTAGGTGATCGTGCCATCTCGCCAATGTTCCTGGATCGTCTCACCGTCTATCCCACGTATGTCCATATCCATGAACGCGCCAATGTGGGTGTCAAAACCTATTCATCTCTTAAGCTGTACAGCTGGTGCTGGGTTGTCCAGCGCACTTACCAGTGGCAAGAACGAGGACGTCCAGCATGTACTCCTTTTCCGTCGTCTTGACACCTTTCGGTGTGATCTCGAGGATCGGATTCGCATTGATGTCGACGATGTCAACATTGTCCTGATTGAATATTTCGTAGAAATATTGCTCTTGACAAGGACGTTTGCAACCAAACGGGTGGGGTGGGACGGCGGGCGCTAAGAGTTCACGTTTTCTGGGATCCTTCACCCTCTCGCCGACTTTCTTCCTCCAGAATGCATACGCAGCATCATTGCTGTCCTTGTCTTGCAGGAGGTCTTGGTAATTGGCGACTGTGGCGGATGATGAGCGCTCTGTGGCTGTGCTAGTATTGCCAACTTACGCCAGAAATGGAAGGCACCGCGGTCCCAAAGCCCTTGGTACGTGGCTTCTCTTTCTTCTTCGCTGTCCTGCTTCATCTTACGTGGAATCCATTCGATGGGGAAGCCGGTTGAGGAAGTTGGGAGCTTCCGGAATAGGTCTTCGTACACTTGCTTGAAGTGGTCCTGAACCTGCTTGCTGAGGCGGTATTGGCCCATTGGGATGGCAAGGTTCGGTGTTCGCTGGAATACGGTAAGGTGTGAAACCTATTTCAAGGGTGCAATCAGTGAATTGACATTGGAGTTCGCAGGTACGTGCGTACGTGTTGCCCAATCTCTTGAATCGTTTGGACACCGCTCGCTCCCGTCCCAATCACTCCAACACGTTTTCCGTTGGTCTCTATTCCTTCCTTGGGCCAGCGTGCTGTGTGGCTCCACTTGCCCTGGAATTTTTCTAGTCCCTTCAATTTTGGAGTATACGGTTTGGACGCGAATCCCTAGAAGAGCGTGAGTAATCATGGCAGGCAAAGGGAAAAGCATACTGACCGTGCACATAATTAGATGATGTGCCGCAGCCTTGTATGTCCCAGCTTTTCCGTCAGATGTGACATGCCAGGTGTGCGACCGGTCGTCCCAGTACGCTTGTTTTACTCGCGAGTCGAATCGACAGTCCTTGCGAAGATTGAGCTTATTGTCAACGTAGGCAAAGTATCTAGAAAGCATGCGAGTATAACGAGCCACAACGGAAATGAACCTGTTGACGTACGCTTGTAATTCCTTAAACCCAGGGAATTTCTCAGTCCATGTCCACTCTTTCCAGAGCTCAGGACGTGAGAACTCGTAAGTGGGGATATCGCTGTCGACACGGGCGCCAGGGTACGTGTTCCAGTACCAAGTCCCACCTAGGTCGGACCCGGCTTCGATCAACCTGCATCTAAAACCAAGCTCCCGCAGGTGGATAAGATGATAGATACCACCGAACCCTCCACCAACAATGATCGCGTCGTACTTTTCTTCTGTCATGCAGGTTTTGTGATGGGGAGCTGTTGGTGGGCGATGTCACTTGTTCTCGCCTCTTTTATTCTTCGCCGATCTCACCGGAATGCGGTACGCTCTGCTCACACGATCATTCCCTTCTCACGTCTTCTTGTGACACTTATTTGTGATCGACTTCGGGAAATACCGTAGAGCGCCCGCAAGGTTGACCTGGGTCTCTTGGTGTACATACTTCTGTTTCACAGCACTTCTTCACCTCAGGTTTGTGCACTTGGTGTCACCGAGCGTCGACGTTCTCGTTCCCGTCCAAGCAATATCAGCGTCGATTTATTCCGTCGGTTTAGTTTTCCCAGAGGCTATGCACGCCTTTCGTGCCTTAGCATTGCGCCCATCCTGCGTCCTCATCTCCGTCTGGCGTGCGGCAACGTGGGTTGGGACAACTGGCCGCTGAGATCTGCCAGTTTTTGTTAAAGAACGGTAGGAGGCTGTGCATTTGCCCATGTTTACAATTGCATGGCTTACGCAATTATCTTGCGCCAAGAAAATGATGAAACGATCTGTGTCAGATTCAACCAAATCTGCGATCAACATGTTGCCTAAACGCATACTCGACCAATTCGCTCGCATCCCGCACAACACCACTATCGAAAACAAGTACTACGGGGTGTTCGACAAGATCCTCAATAAAGTCTGCTTCACTGATGATACTTTTACCATAGAGCCATAGTACCCCCTTCCCCAGGCTGCCAGTGTGCCTACTATCGTCGTCGTCGTCGTCGAAGCGAACGATCTGCTCATTTTCTTCCTTGAAATTAACCCCCCTCTCTATCTCGACCACATCTCTAGCAGACCCGCAGATGTGGGCCAGCTTTACAATGTCACCCCGAGATCTAGGCTTCATGGCGTCAGTGTCATGGGACAAAGGCTTGCTTTTTACTGCATGGACAAAGCAACCGGACGTGTAGATCCCAACTACGTTGCGCCGTCTACCGATTACATGACTGACACAGTTCCAGCAGAAAGGTGGGATACGGACATTACGACGGAGGATGGGTATCAGAGCTTCATGGCGGTTACCAATAATGTCCAAGAAATGGCAACAGTATTGTAAATGTAAGAAGTGACTACAGTATATTCACTATTGGCCACTTCTAGATCTGACTCTTCTACTTCTGAAATTATGGCCGCCGTTCTGGGCCCTATCAAGATTAATGTATATATGTTATCGTGGCTGTAGGAAATGTTCTGCCGGCGATAGGTCTAATTCCGCTTGTACCAACTTACGTATGCGTATATCCACAAAATCTCCTCTATTCACTGTCCCTTCATTGTCGTGGTCGATATGCAACCATCCCGTGTGGATAGTCGCACTACCTATCTGCGTCGTTGCAGGACAAATGGACATGCACGAACTGGATCATATTGTTTGCCTCCCGTTCTGCTCCTTCTAGCGCTGTAGCGTGAGTTTGC
>JBBPOF010000434.1:0-24402 GCA_038091315.1 Porphyrellus cyaneotinctus | reverse complement strand
ACAGAGAAGGTCCTCTGGTAGTTGGATAATGAGGTTGAGGACCCCCACCGAGTGGAGCATGCCAAGGATGATGTTCTGTGTCTCCAAGAGTGCTGCAATCTCCTCGAATAGGGGGTTGGGGCTCTCTGTGATCTTCCCTCTGGCAAGGGTGTAGAATTGGTAGAGAGTGATGAGTTGGTGAACATAGGAGGCATGCGGGTAGATGGAGAGTCCCTCAAGGGCAAGAATGCAGGAGGGTTTCTCTAGGAATTCTGCAATGAATGTCCTTTAGTTGAAGGCAGGGAGCTGTTGGAGGAGGATGAGGAGGTCGTAGGCATAAGACATGTGGGCGGATGAGGTTCAAATAGGTGGGGGAGTGCCCTTAAAAGGGGTGTGGATTGAAACTCAGTCCAGGATGAAAAGGTTGTGGACCAGGAGAAAATGGATGGTTATTACAAAACAGGGTGGAAAACTAGTTCCATCTCCATAAAAGGAAGGAAGGATCAGGGATCCTATCTGTCCATAAGGTCTTCTTCAGCTAATTGGGCCTGTTCCTCAGGACCAAGGACTGGAGGATCCTAGGACTGGGGGCAGACAAGTGCCCACTTAAATTGGATCCCACTGATCGCCATAATGGAGATGACAGGGTGATTAAGCAAGTGCAACATACAAAAGAGTACATAGGTGATGATAAGAGTGAGGATAGTGAAGAGGTCAGCATGACCCAGGGAGATAGGAAGGGAAAGCTGCATAATGGGGGTGATGGTGGTGAGCAAAGAAGAAGGGCTCAGTTGGGGAAATCAGAGGGAAAGTGAGCCTTATAAGCTGCAAGGGTGGTCTGTGTGTGTGTTATGTTGGCTTCGGGTTCCCAAGTGTTTTCAGCCAAAGAGTAGCCTTTCCACGAGATCAGGAACTGTCAGCAGCAAGTGGATCCTCAGTGAGTGAGGATTTGGTCAATTTTATATTCCTCTTCTCCAGCGATCAGATTGGGGGGAGGATTAAGGAAATTGGGGCCATGTTCCACAGTTTCTCTATAAGGGGAAGGAAGGAAGGCATGGAAGACATCATGTATCTTCCACATTGGGGGAAGTTTTAGCCAGTAGGTGGTGCTGGAGATCACCTGAGTTATCTCAAAAGGACCAGTCCACTTTTGGATGAGGTTCTTGAAGGGAAGTCACAGTTGGAGGTTTTTGAATTCCAGCCAAACCTTATTGCCTAGTTTTCAAGGTTTAAAGTTGGAGGAAATATATTCCCTCATGAGCTGTTGGGCTTGCTCATGAGCAGCATGAGCTTCTTTCCAGGCCTCATCAAGGAAGAGGAGTTGTTGTTCGAGGGTGGGAAGGAAGGTTTTTCCCAGGGGTGGATAGGCACAGGGTTCGTAGCCCATCATGAGAGAGAATGGGGTTTGTTTGGTAACCAAATGTACTGCAGAGTTGTGAGAGAATTCCACAGTCAGAAGAAGTGATTTTCATTTGGAGGGATTCCCTGTGCAGAATATGTGGAGGTAGGTTTCAAGTTCCTGGTTTACACACTTGGTTTCTCCATTGGTTTGAGGATGATAAGTGGTGGAGAGGGCAAGGTCGTATTGCAGAAGGTGGGAGAGTTCTCTAGTGAAGGGAGAGGCGAATTATGGACCACAGCCCAAGATAAGTTTATCATGGAGGCCGAACCAGGAGAAGACATGCTCAAAGAAGAGGGATGTGATGCTGGCAGCATCGATCATCTTGTGACAAGGGAGGAAAATTACTCCCTTCATAAGACCATGGTCTACCACAACCATGATAGAGTCAAAGCCATTAGAGACCAGGAGGTTGGTGATGAGGTCCATGGAGAGGTGCTGGAAAGGATGAGTGGTAGTGACTGGCAGGGGGGTAAGACCAGGGATGGTGGGGTGTGTATTTGCCTTGTAAGATTGGCAAATGGCACAACCAGCAATAAACCAGCGAAGGAAAGAAGTGAGGCCTGGCCACCAGTAGTTGCGCTGGACACAGTGGACCGTGTGGAAATACCCCTCATGTCCGCTGGCAGGGGAGACATGGAGGGAGGAGATTAGGTCATGGCAGGTGGGCTCAGGGACATAGAGGCAACCCTTGAAATAAAGGCGGCCATCTAAGAAAGTCTAGTCAGCCTTGTTGGTGTGGGGGAGGAAAGGAGCCTCTGAGGCCAAGGTGGCGAGGGCATCAACAACCAAGGGGTTGGAGGGAGTTGAGTCAGCGATCTTAACAGCCAGTTCGGTGTCAAGGGCACAGACAAAGACATCAGGGGGAAGCAGTGTTACTTCTGCATTGTCTGAGGTGGTGTCCACCTTGGCCATATGTGAGAGCACATCTGCAGGACCCATCTGAGAGCCGGGACAATAGTCCCAGCGGAGGTTGAAGTCCTGGATAAAGAGCATTCAACAGGCTTGATAACAAGAGAGTTTATGTGGTGCCTTGAAATAAGTGAGATTCTTGTGATTGGTAAGAATCGTCATGGGGTGGTAGGTGCCAGTAAGGTAATGACGCCATTCCTCAAGGGCAAGGATCATGGCGAGGAGTTCATGATCATAAATGTCATAATTCTGCTTGGTGGAACCAAAAGTATGGGAGTAGTAGGTGCAGGGGTGCAAGTTGCCGTTGGAATCCTTTTGCATAAGGATGGCTCCCACTGCAAGGAGGGATGCATCCATCATGACAAAGAAGGGTTGCTGGATGTTGGGGAAGTGGAGGATGGGCTTCCAGAGAAAACACTTCTGGAGATGGCAAAAGGTGGTCTCCTGAAACAAATCCCACTCCCACACGACATTCTTGCCAGTAAAAGCATTAAGAGGGTGAGCGATAGTTGTGAAGTCCAGAATGAACTTGTGATAGAAGTTGCAGAAGCCTGAGAAGGAGTGAACTGCCTTGACATTAAGTGGAGGAGCCCAGTTGCAAATGGCAGCCAGTTTGACTGGGTCCATCACAACTTCTCCTTCATGGATGATCATCCCAAGGTATTCAACCTCATGGACGCCAAAGAAACACTTGAAGAGCTTTAGTCCTAAACCATGCTCCCAGAGTTGCTCTAGAACCAGTTTGGTGCGGGCTTCATTGGTGGCGAGATCGCAAGAATAGATCAAGAGGTCATCCATGTAGATGACCAGCCATCTTTCGGCAATGTAATCACTGAAGATGTGGTCCATGAGTGCCTGGAAGGTGGGGGGAGAGTTGCATATTCTGAAGAACATGACATTGGGCTCAAAGAGACTGAATGAAGTGATGAATGCAGCCTTCCATCAGTTGGCCTCAGTGATGAGCACATTGTTATATCCCCATCAGATATCCATCTTGGTGAAGATGAAGGATCTCTTAAGCTTGTCCATCAAATCAGAGATGAGGGGAAGAGGGTAGGTGTTTTTGATGGTGTGAGAGTTGAGATATTGGTAGTCCTGGTAGGGGTGAAGAGTACCATCCTTCTTAGGAACAAAGAAGAATGGACTAGCCTACAGAGACTTGGAAGGGCAGATTTTCCTGTCCTTGAGATGCTCATCAATAAATGCCTTACATGCCTTGATCTCCTTGGGATTGAGTGGGTAAGCCTTGGCATGCTTTGAAACGAAGTCCTTGTCCAATTCGATTGTATGGTCAAACAACTGAGAGGGAGGGAGTTGTTTATTAGGAGGTTTTTGGAAAACATCGGCAAATTCTGAGAATTGTGGAGGTATGCCTCCTCCTTGGGCTGTTCCTTCTGAGCAAGCTCAGTGGACAGTGTGGTTTTTCGAAGCCATTCGGAAGAATTTTGTTCAATCCATTGTCAGAGAAGTTTGCAGAGCTTCTCAGAAGGGTCAACATTGAGATAGCGGATCAGGTATCATTGCCTGAGTGCTTTAGGGTCATCATATCAGAGGGTAGGGAGTTTGTCGGAAATCCTGATGGCTCCCATAGCCCAATTAATAATTGGGTTGACCTCCTGCAACCAGGGGAGGCCAAGAATGATGTTCTGTGAGCCACAGTTGATTACCATGAATGTCTGGGTCATTTCTGCTCCAGAGATTTGAATAGTGAGAGTGAGCTGGACTTCATGTCATATGAGTCCACTCATGTTGGAAGTGCCATCCACATTATGGGCCCTGAGGGGTCACGCCATACATGTCTTTGGCCACTTCAAGCGTTTGACGAGGTCCCTATCAACAAAGCATCTGGTAGCACCACTGTGGAGGAGAGCAGTGGTGTCGACAATTTGTTCCGTAGGTCCGACAAAAGCTGATAGAGGGATTTGAATCGATCTAGCATTTTCGTCAGATACTATTACAGGAGCAATTGTATAGGAAGGCAGTGACATTGAACCACTCCTTCCATCTAAAAACCCAATTGAGATTCTTCTACGATCACAGAAGAAATCTCTTCCTCTTCAACATTGTTGACTTGGTCACCCTGTTCATCAAGATCCTTGTTGAAGCAAATCTTCAAGGTTCTGAGAGTGTGAGCACAGTCAATATTCAGGGTACGGAGGTACTCCTGAATTGGATCCTCTTTGGCCAGATGAGGAGGAGGAGAGGGAGACTTGGAGGTCTCGGCAACTTGAACATTTTGGGGATGGGGTTGGGTCCCACAAGGTTGGGAATGGGTGTTTCCATGGTTCCGAGGGTGGTTCCATGTACTACACCTGACCTTGTGACAGACAAGGCATTTGTTGCTTCATCATGTGTTCAGTGCAGGTGGCAGGAGTGAGGTAGATGCTGTCGACATCCATGGCCATGGGATTGCATGAGCAAGGGGATGAAGAGGAGGAAGTGGAGGGGATGTATGGCCCTCCTTTCCTAAGGGATTTTAATCAGTTGGCAGCATCAAAGAATTGACCTGCCTTATCGAGCCAAGCAGAAACTGTAGAAGGTTCATCCAGCAAGGCCATCATGTTCTGCGCCAGCGACTCTGTCACTACACATTTGACCAGGTCCTTGAGGATATCCTGGTCTGAGACACCACTTCATCTTGCTTCGAGCTCGAAAGCTGAGTGGAATGCATGGAAGTCACCTTGAAAGGGCTTTCCCTCCATGTGAATGTCGTGCAAGGCCATATGGGCCCTTGCAGTGGTGTCCTTTGGCACAAAGATGCACTTAAAGTCCTCCAGCAACTTTTCCAGTGTCTTGTGCACTGACTCAATACTTGGATTGGCCAGCTTTATGAGCCATCCCTCAGAGAAGGCTACACCCTGCCCCTTGCTCATTTTGTTGAGGAAGGTAATGGTGGCAGCATCATTGGAGTAGTGGGTCATATTCATAGTGAAGTAGGCCTTCATAGCTAGGAGCCAGTGAGTGGCATCCTCAGCTTTCCCAGAGAAGTTGTTGGGGAGTCCAGCTTTAAGAAAATTGTAACAATATTGATGTTCACAAGGCTAATGAGTACTTGGTGTGCTATACAATTACCAGTCATGAGTGAATTATTATTTTTATCTGAAGAGAGGACTATGTCAAATAGTGTACTCCCAAGCAGGATTTTGTCCTGTGAGACTCAGTACCAATTTTACAGTAAGTGTGAAAAACTCACTTACATATTCCATGTGTCATTGCTGCTCATCCAGTCTTTATAGATACAACATATTTTTGTGGAGGATGCCCAGACTTTCTTAGACACAAAGGACAAGTAGGGAGTGAGTAATATATGAGTAAGGAGCATCTGGAGACACTTGAGCAGTTTACAATAGAAGATGCAAATGACCTTCTTTGTCTGTTCCTCAGGCTTTATGGTCTCACAGTACCAAGCAGGTCCTGAAGGTAGATGCAGTTGCTTCCCACTCCAAAACAAGAGAGGCATGCACTTTATCTGAAATCTCAGTCAAAAAAAAGACTTCCAGAGATTTTGCCATACATGATGTTCAGAGAAAGCAAAGAGTTGATTGTGGACAAGCTGAAGTGTGAACAAAGAAGCCAATATATGAATTGCCATTCCTCTTGAGATGTGAAAGAAAAGTACAAGTTCTTCTGCCATTTGGCAGCATGCTTATCCTGCCAGACTTCATTCATGAATGTCTTACCCCCAGGTGCCAGATGGAACCTCAGGGCCCATATCAACCCACTCATCTATGTACATGTTAGATTGAGAATCCAGGTGCTGAGGATCAGATGGTTACTCAACATTGTTATGACTGGAAATAGAAAGCAGTAGATGGAAGTTAATACTTGGTGAATGAAAGTGATATGTATTGCTAGCTGAAGTCTGATCAGCCAGCAACCCAGAATGAGAGGCACCAGTAGAAACCTGAGCAGATTGGACATAAGGGTCAAAGTGTTAATGCTGAGGCTAGTCTCTAGCAGGTCCTGGTCTTGTTGCTGGGAACAATGATGAGCAGTGGTCTTGTATCTGAAGATGTTGGTATACAGAAGAGGGTCTTGCAGTAGATGCATCTAACTGCAGGGGATGGGTCTCACTCAGATGGGTCTAAGTGATACTAGAAACTAGACTGTATAGCATAGAACAAGATAGAGAACTATTGTACATGCAGCAAGATATATATGGGGGAGCAGAGTATGAAATAGGAGTGAGAGATCCCATTTTGGGAGTGGTGCTGTCCATCCGTGATAAAACAAGAATGATTAAGTAATTCACAACAAAAGGAGAAAGGACAATGACAAAAGGGAATGGATGCAATCCAGAAGTCAGAAAGGAAATAAGGTTGTGTGACCATACCACTTTGGGAATGGACCTAGATGAAAAGAGAATGGACATTGACATAATGGAGGATGAACTGAGGGTTTGGATCCATGTGCCATCTAAAGCGGAAATGGTGGAAACTGAATGAAGTTTGTAAAATGAAAAGGCAAGTCGTCAGCATCTATAGGGGTTGGGATGGATAAGGGCAACATGGGTGAATGAAGAGAAAATTGTAACACAAAGTATATCTTATGGAGGGGGTGTAAGCTGAGTCCCTCCCCACATGAACCCATTGGCTGATTTATGTGCTGTAGAACATTAGTTTCTGATCAGAACATCTTGCCACACCAAGGGCAGCTTATGTTTCAAGGTTGCTACAATTAGTTTTGGCTCTAGATATCAAGAACAATCAATAGAAAATTTTGAAGATGCAGAGGAACTATTACAACTACACAGCCACAGGGTCATGGTCACATTGACAAAGTTTCACCATAGTTATGTTGTAATGAACATGTCTATTTTTTGGTTTTCAAGTGCTGCTGACATGATAAATTTATTGCTATCATGCTGACCATTCTGAATATTCTCAAGCATTCACTTTCCACTCCACTAAAAGCTGCCTCTTGAGGGTGGACTGTGTATCATAGAAGACAAGATGAGATGTAAAGCATGAAGCCATTGAAGAAAGAAGATGAGCTACATCACAGACTTTAATGCAATGATCAGTATGAGGACAGACAGTTGGCTTGGGTACCTGCCCAGGTTTTGAACACAACTATTGGACCCCATTGATCCTGAGTGCACCACTCATCTCAGATTTAGAATTCCTTGGAGGGACAATTGTCAGGCAATTGGTCCTGGAGATCAACAGATTCTTCTGCAGCTGGCCAGGGCACAATGCTGGGTATGTTTCCTATATAATGAATGGGGATGGAAGGATTTAGAGTGTGAGGGTCAAAATCACTAGACAAGGGTTAGTTACATTCATACACTCCTGACATCCCAGTTGGTCCATTGACACCTCTTGATGTGTTCTTCTATTCATCAGAAATATTTGTAACAAATTTTGCATTTTGACTTGAACTGGGCAAGGGCTAGCTGTCAGTTATGTGACAAGCAGGCAGCAGCAGGAAAACTTGTGTTGTCAATGTTCTTCCATAGTCATTTTTGATCCAACACAATGGCAGGCATATTGTCTGTTTGCTCAGATAAATGGCATTTTTGAACCAAACAAGTGGGCAGATATATGATGGAGCCAGTCACCAGCTCAGGAAATCTCAGATAATGCCCAGAACCTCCCCTCTCATGCCCACAAACTCCCAGATGATGAATGATGACAAGATGGTAGAGCAATTTATGCTTTAAGTGCAACTTGGACCCACAGTCAGGTGATGGACAAGGTCTTAGACTGTCATTGTTGATTGAGTTGATGTGTGTGGTGAGATGCCAGTAGAGCACCATTTCATCATGATATCTGGCAGCAACAAGGTATGTGAATCTGACCAGTCAAAAAGGGGAGCCACTCACTGGACCATTCTCTTGACCATGGCAAGGTCATCATCATGTATACACCACACACAGAATATGAGGGGCAAAAACAACAACACCACACATGATGTAGCCATGGTACTCAGAAAACACCTCTCTGAAGCAACTACCTTTTTTGAATGTGACAAAGTTGTCTGTCACTGGAGAGAGGTGGATGCCTCTCGGTTCAACATTCATGTACTCACTCTTGCATTGTGAGAACCTAGCAAAAAGCTCTTCATAATGCTCTCAAGCATGGACCTCATAGACTAAATCATTGCCTTTGATGTCCACACACCTGGAATAGACTGAGTAATCAGCATGTCAGATTGATGGACATGCATACAATTCCAAGCATACAGTATGCATACATGTAGGGTTGGAGATGTGTGCATGTCCTTGCTCATCTTCACTGGATGGGCAGTTACATATATCATGAGCATCGCCAAATGGTAAGTCACTCATCATCATCATCATGCAATGGTGGGCATATTCATGGACAATGTCTGTGCTTCACAACTCAATTACATACCTGTGTGTGTGTGTATGTGTGCATGTACATGTGCATTAATGACCTTGCCAGCCAATCACAGCTTGCTCTTTTTTTCCCTTTAGAGTGGCCCCCAATGAGTTTTGTGCTGAACTTGCATAGGTAGGTCTAGAGGTGATGGTATTGATGATTGAGATGCACTGATCTATTGTGATTACTCACTGAACACTAGATGTATAACTTTCTTGGTTTACATAGCACTTGCCATCCATGCATACATACATACTCCATGCTCTTTTGATTTGACCATAGTAGCACATGCACTGGTCAATGACTCAACTCTCAATATTGAGTGGCCTGGTCTCTTGAGAGCACAGCTGTCCTGAGGTGAGTCTAGGCATCTTATTTGCATGCCTTGTTTTCCCCCAGGGTCGTGCCATCACAGTCATGCAGTGAGTGGCCTCCCTCCCTATATGCAATACTACAGTAATTCAGCAAATACTAGGAGAGTGGGAGCCACTGACCATGACTGAATGTGTTTGCTGACTTGAACAGGTGAACAGTAAGATGGCATTGTTCAAGTTTCTGGATGAGATTGTGCCATTTAGAAAATCTAGGATTTAGTCCAGTTTGGGTCAAAGTTTGTCTCAGAGGGGTGAGTTTGGAAGTGGCTAACATTTTGTTGGCACTTGAAATGTGGAAACAATCTTTGAGTGCCATCCCACCATCCCACCTTTCTGCCACTACCTCTCATCACCACCCTTGTCCTGCCCTTGCCTCTGGCCTTGTCCTCCAGCATTGGCTGCTGCCTGGCCCATTGGCCACATTGTCAGCCACCAGCAGAAGGGTATATACAGGGTGCATCCTCCATCCTTCTGTCCTTCTTCACACCCTCTCACCACCACATCTTCCTGCACCACTCAGATACCATTTGCTGTCCTCTACTCATCATTTCCACATCTTGATATACCACCAGCCTGACACTCCTATGTTATGTCCACTGGCCACATTGTCAGCCTCTTTGCCAATCACCAGCATAAAGGTATACTTGAAGATACTTTTTCCTTCCTCAATGTGCCCTCATGCATTGACTCCTTGTCATCTCCTCATTGCTTCTTTCAGCATCTATGTCCAATGGTGCCATGTCAATGGTAATATCATGCCTGTGCCAGTGACCACCACACCCCCTCTTTCACCACTATGTGTATGACAGTGAAGATGATGATTGCACCACATTGATGGTACCATATCATGTCTGGACCACCATTCACCCACTCTCACCACCAGTGCACATGATATCAACATTGACATAATACACACAGAAGAGAATGATGATGATGCAATGTGTGCATACAATGCCATGACCTGACAAGTGTGCCACAACCATCACTATGGCTAGTCATTTACCACACAAGAAGAGCGGTGGGTTGTATATTGAAAGTCCAGACCATCTTTAACATGACAAATGTATAGACCAGAGCATAGAGGTAGCCTTTCGGTATTCATTTCTGATAAGTTGAGCAATTTGCTGGATCCAATAAGGTATTAGTGATGGGGCAACTGATTCATGAGGTGAATAATAGCATATATAATGTCATCAATGGCAGCTATTGAAACCAAAAACCAAATGATCTTGCACATACACAGAAGACATTGACTAGGCACTCCACCATTATCAGGCTGGCAGGCTTTAAAAACCATGAGTGCAATTTGCCATATGTGAGTGCTGCACTAATAATGAAAGCCAGAAGTGTTTCAGATGTACTTCCCAACAATGTATGCATATTACAAGTCTATGATGTCACAAGTGAAGAAAAATGAACTGTTCCTCTAATTTCCTTTTGTCAATACCTTTGTGTCTGCTGCATTAAACTTGGGACCAAAACTGTATGCAAACCCCACAAGGATTTCAAGAACCTAGCCTTTGGGGTATGCTATATTACAGCATTGGGCACATTTAACCTGGAGAAAGGGGGGCACTTAATACTTGAAGAGCTGAAGCTTGTCATTGAATTTCCACCTGGTTCATCAGTGCTCATTCCATCTGCAGTAATAACTTACTCAAACTTGAGAATTGGCCCAGGCAAAAAGAGGTATTCATTCACACAATATGCATTAGGATTTATTTTTTCATATGTTGAAAATAGTATGTGAACTAATAAAATGGTTCTTCTAGAAGGTACTGAAGAGGAAAGGAATGAATGGAAGACATCCAGAGTAACAAGGTGAAAAAAGGGGTTGGCAATATTTTCACACATATCTAGCTATGAATAGATACATCTCTGTAAAAAACATATGTACTATGCACATGGGTGGTATGTTGATGGAGGTAGATTTAATGGGCAGACAGGTGTCAATGGTAGCCATGATTGACATCACTAGTGAGAGGAAGTACATAGATACCCAACAAATCAGCATGAACTGACTATAGCCTGGCAGCACTGAGATCCAACGATCTTGGCACCACAATGGGGTTCTGTTGACCATGGCTTAGTGGATGGCACCTGTAGAGGTATGTGAGACATGAATAAGTAGATTGAACTGGCAAGTGAAGTTTTTTTTTGACTACCCATGACCAAAGAGAGCATTAACAAGTCACTCACATTAGCCCCCACCTGCAGCACACCACTGGGGAATGCAAAGCATGCCCTGACATACATGCAACTAGGCATGGAGAAGAGCTGCATGCATGATTGATAGTGCCACCTTCTACTATAGAGAGCATCCCATCAAGATAAATCTAACCCTTAGTGAAGATGCATGGCAAGAGCATGAGGGCCAGGGAGTTCTAAAATTGGATGATCAGTTGCCTAATCATTGAGGTTATTGCAGCTCTCCTTTCTGGTGCCAATGTGGCCAATGATCCTGCACATTCACTAGATTTCACATGGAATGTCAGAATATGGAGAATATCAGGTCTGTCTAGAGTGCATATAAGATCAGTCTGAGGGACATCGAGTAGAGTGAATATAGTAATCATCAACTCACTCCAGGCTGTGCAACTTGTAAGTAATGCCTTAGCTGTTTGCAAGGTCTTATTGTTTAGATATATGGAATTATAGTTGTTGAGTGGAGTACCCTAGTAGATCTACAGTACACCATAACCCTCAGCTGCATAAATATCATCATTGAGTTCTTCCCCATTTCCCTTTTATCTGAAACAACATGGTCTGGATCTTCCTCCTCAGAGCCATCATTCTCATTGCTCTTGTTCTTCCATTGGCAGGATCCAGCATAATGACCATCCAGGCTTCATGGTGCTCATCCTCATCCCAACCCAATGCACTGTCTGAGTTCAAATCTTTCCAATCATCTTCCACTGCATTGTCCTTAATGACCTCCTTGGATTCTTCACCACATGCTTCTTCCCATGGATTCATATTGGAATTTTTGCACATTTGCACACTCTTCTGATGTGCATGGCAAAAACTAGATTAGGTACCTACATGGGGCCATCATGCTTTAGTCATCATCATGAAGCTGTACAGTGTGAATGGTCAAGCCTAAATGTGCAATGTGATATTATTGATGCTACCTCAGTGTTAACTGTTCCTTTCAATGCACCATGTAAGTTGTTTTCCCATCCATACTTTGCTATGGAAGTATTGATCACATAATTTTCTCCCCTGCTGGTCTAGGACTAACACCATCTAACCCTCACTCTATTAGAAGCAAAGCAAACGGGTCTGTCAGTAGGGGGGAGGCAAGATGATAAGGGAGATGATGATGCCCTCAGATGCTTTGGCTTACTCACCCTTCCAATAATTCTGGTACAAGCCCCTGTTCTCCCTTCTTATCAACTAGTTAATAGATACTACATTGGTCACAGCACTGGTGTTGTCAAATGGCTCATGTTAGAATTGGTGTTGGTGTTAGTTGTAGCACTGGTGTTCTGGTTGGTGTCATGCCAGCCATGGCACTTGTCAGGGATAGGAGGGTGAAGGCCTTGACATATGGTTTGCATTTGATTCATTCAATCTGTTCTATGCAAGCATGTATGAATAGTCATCATGGATCACTAGTCATGTGACTATTGGTACTTACATGACAATGAATGCTGCTGATTGACTAGCATCATAACATCTTGTATGCCTTGTGCATGATTGGCCATGCAACTTGGCTAGCTGGATGCACCCTCTTCAGGACATTCCAGTGCATGAACAGGGTGCAGCCCTATAGGCTGCACCACACAATTATGTGTGACTTATCCATTGATCTGGTGTGCATGTCACTGTTACAATTCACCTCTATCTTCTTTCTTTTCTCTTTTCTTTTGTCTTAGCTAAGCCCCATTTGGACTTATCTCATTTCTTTTGTGATAACTCACCCACATTCCACCATGTTCTATTGTATTCCATTTGATTTGTCATTACTTCCTTCCATTATATTCTATCAGGTTCTATTTCACTTATTCAGCCATACTTCTTATGTCTGCCCTCAACCTCTTCTTCTACTACTTAAGTTGCCAATTTGGTGCCCCTTTATCCCTAAGCTAGACCTACTCAATATCTACCTTGTACCCACTTGGCCTCTGCAATAATAGCTCTCTTGCCTGCTTCTTCAAATCCTTTTTTTTTAATTTTATTTTAAATCCATTTATGTCCATGTGGGGTAGTGTACCCTATGTAGGACAGTCTGATCTAGATACTAGAAAGGGGCACCTGCACCCCTACCGTGTCCCTGGTCATTCAAATGCCCTGAGAGCAGACATAAGGCCCCTCCCAGTTCTGTTGTTCCTGCCGACAGTTTTAGACGAATCAATCTTCTAATCGGTGGAGTTTTGAGTGATACATAATGTAGAATGATGCATCAGCCAACATGTGCTATGGGTATCATGTACTCAGACTGCCCCAAGGGGCTTCAAATCCTTGAACCACAAGAAGTCCAAGATTGATGGACCATCATCCCCTCAAACCCTCAAACTCTTGACCCTGGAAGCTATGCCCCTCAAGTCTACA
This sequence comes from Porphyrellus cyaneotinctus, assembly GCA_038091315.1. Lineage (NCBI taxonomy): Eukaryota > Fungi > Basidiomycota > Agaricomycetes > Boletales > Boletaceae > Porphyrellus > Porphyrellus cyaneotinctus. The sequence goes on along the minus strand of JBBPOF010000434.1, from coordinate 10,840 downwards.
CCAGTCGCCACCCATGACTGTCATAACAAAAGGTCTAGCTTTCCCTTTGAATGGCCCTATCACCAAATAGACCATCCACCCATCAAACCCCTTGAACATAAGTTAGGGTTTCTTTTCATGAGTGCCCCCTTACACCTCAACCATTGATCCAAGACAATCACCAATGAGCCCCTTGTTTATGGGCTATCAACAACAAATCATCTCCACATCCTCAACCCCCTCTGAAAACTCTGAAACATCTGAATCATATGACTCAGACAAAAACCTTCTCAGTGCCACTGAAGAAGCCTCTACACTCGACCTAGCACAATGACTATACATTATTGCCACTCTTCCATGCTCCCCTAGCCCGCCATCTGCTTCTTCAACCCCCCTCGCATTCCAACACCACCACTACCTATGTCTTCAACAAAATTCACTGAACTGCACCTCAGCACCCCCAAACCCTTCAATGGCAATTACAAAAAAGCCATCCCATGGCTTGACACCATTGCCATCTACCTCCTTGTAAACAAGGATGTATACACCACCAACTCCAAATAAGTCAGATTTGCTCTGTTATTTATGACCAAAGGAGCTGCCCAAACTTGGGCTGCCACCTTCCAAATCCAATGCCTCTCTGGCAGCCCCCCCCTCACTTGGGACATGGGCTGATTTTCAGGCTGAATTCAAGAAGATGTTTGAATACCATAATGTCATAAAAAAGCCATTTGCTGGCTTTCCACCATCTGCATGACAAAGAAAATGAAGAACAGCAAAGAAATCTAGGAACTGCCATCCCTTGTCAAATACAATTTCCATTTCAAAAACAAAGTTACCATCACAGGCATCACCGCAGAAGAAGTCCTCATCAGATACTATGCTACTGGACTCCTCTGCTGGATCATAAGAAGAATCATGACCACTGGCAATACTGTCCCTATCAAAGTCACAGAATGGTACACCAAGGCAGAATCCATCCTCATCCAGAATGTTGACCAAACAGTCAACAAAGAAGGATGAGTTCTCTTTACCACCAACCTCTTCCTCGACATGGAAGGAATTGCCCAATGAATCACTTTCTATGTCATGAACTGCAGCAAGGAAAACCTCATCCTTGGCCTCCTCTGGCTCCACAAAGCCAACTCAACCATCAATTGGGCTTGATGAATCATCTCCCTTTCTGAGTCAATTGATGAGTCTGAAGTACTAGTGACAATGGGACATGTTACGATACAGTATATGTGCGCCTCTGTTTTCCTTCTTTCCTTTCGTTTCTCTACATTCACCCTCCCTGGAATGCTAACACCGGGTCGAGATGATTTCCTCCTTCTCTTCAGCCCGGACGGCTTTAGCGTTATTGCATTACCTTGAATGCACTCCCCACGCTGTTCTTTCCTATTGCCAGTAGAGGATACGCACTTACGTCTGACTTATCTATCTATGGACAGCCTTCTCCTCTAAGTGGTTCTCTTGCACTGCTTACATTTCCCCTAACAACCATCGTGACTCACTTGTGACTCAGTCGTTCCTCTGCTTCTATGACATTCTATAGATTAGTCATCCACAGTAGTTCACTAAGTACTTATACCGACCTGCCTGTATCCCTTGTCCTCATTCTTGATCTACGCAATACAACGTTGTTGTATGTTCTCAAGTCTCCCTCAACCTCAGTCTCGCTTGACTAGAGGAACCCTTGACCCTGATCCCTTGACTTGACTCTTGTCGTAACTTTGTTCTATCGAGGACGCTGTGTCTCTTCGTGAGTACCTCCCTCGAGACAAACAGAGTACGTTCGACGTACAGCATACATTTTGCGTAACAGGACATCAACCAGAAGAGGGGAATAGTAAACCCTCTATGCACTCAATCTGCTATCCATATCATCTAGCAGACTCACCTCCATCCCTTCCAGGACTTTTCCTAGCATTGTACACTCCTTTTCACCAGATGTCCAACCTTTTTCATAGAATGCTATGTCTTTTCATTATTGCTGTTGGAAACTTGTTAGATCTGGTTCTTCTGGACAAGTCTGACGAAGTCTGGAGGTGCGCGATCACAAGAGGTCAGAGGTTGGGGTTGGAGGTGTACCAGAGATACGATGGGGGTCAGAGGTAGACAGAGGGATGAGGTCATCGGCGCAGGACAGAAAGGGGTGATGGAACAAATCATTGCAGAGATGGCAGAGGAGACAGACAAGATGGAGGAAATGACAAAGAAAGTAGAGGAGATGGAGGAGACAGAAAAGAATGAGAGTGACACAGTGGTTGAAGCAGAGGTGGTAGAGTAGTATAGTTGTCTCATTTGTCCCCCTGCTCTAATAGTACTTTATAAATTGTTCCTTGTCATCTAATTGTGAGGTCTGGGTTTGTCCAGATACCAGAGATAGTAATCCACAACTAATTCTGACGTGTGATCCAGTTCAGTAGCTAGTAACCACAAAGTTTCTTTGTCAGTACCCTCATATCCTAACCAACATATGAGATAGAGCAATCTGCAATTCTTGCGCCTTCGATTGATTTTCAAGTCGAGGATCTTGGAGATCTCAAACTCTGGTTCTCCGTCGACTTCGACCAGAGGTGGTGGAGGTTGCATACAGTTTGGTATGATGTTGGGTACTGAGGGTTCTAACTGTGAGATGTGAAATACTGGATGTACGGATTTCATAGAGTCGGAAAGACGGAGAGTGAGAGAATGGATACCAGCTTTAGCAATGATTTCATATGGCCCTAAGTTTTTTTTTGATAGTTTCTTGGATGGCCTAGTCGACCTAAAGTATGAACACCTGATCTCCGGGCTGGAAGTCCGGAGCCAGAGCTCATTTGGCATCTGCAGGTCCTTGGTAACATTTTTGGGCATGGTCCATTTCCTCACGTAGGAATTGGTGTAGAGAGTTGAGGTTGACTGAGTATTCGAGCACACAAGCAGAAGTGAGGTTGTGTTCCAGGTGTACGGAGATACTCGGGTGGTAGCCCTTGTTCACAAAGAATAGAGAAATACTGGTGGTGGCACTAGGAGCATTGTTGTATGCAAACTCTGCGAGAGGCAGAAGTTCAGACCAGTTATCCTGTTGATAGTTGCAATAGATGCACAGGTATTGTTCTAACGTCTGATTCATATGCTCCATTTGGCTGTCACCTTCTGGATGATAATGGATGTATGGAGATATTCAGGTGGTAGCCCTTGTTCGCAAAGAATGGAGAAACGCTGATGGTGGCACTAGGAGCATTGTTGTATGCAAACTCTGCAAGAGGCAGAAGTTCAGACCAGCTATCCTGTTGATAGTTGCAATAGATGTGCAGGTATTGTTCTAACATCTGATTCATATGCTCTGTTTGGCTGTCACCTTCCAGATGATAACTGGAGGTAAAGTGTAACTGGATGTCAAGGGCCTTTCCTAAAGATCTAAAGAAGTGCAACACGAACTTGGAACCTCGATCAGAGATAATGTGGGAGGGAACACTGTGCTTCGAGAAGACATTCATCAAAAACAACTTAGCTAACTCTGGAGAAGTTATGGTGTCTATCATTGGAATGAATATGCATTGCTTGGAGAGGCAGTCAACAATGATGAGGATAGCAGAGTAACTGGAGGAAGCCAGAAGCTGTTCGATGAAGTCCATTGAGATGGAGTTCCACGTGCATTTGGGGATTGGGACTTGTTTTAGCAGACCGTATGGTTTATGTCTAGGAACTTTAGCACACATGCAGGAGGTACAGGAGGACATGTATATTTGTGGTGGATAAGCTCCAAAGTATGGTTTTGTCCGAAATGTCCAGAAAGCAGATGATCATGCTTAAACCAGAGGATACAAAGTCAAAGGTCATCAGCATCAGGCATGTAGATGCGATTATCTAGACATAGGAAGCCATGTCGGAGGGGTGGACATATGTACAGAGGCCACTGGATCTGAGGGGAGAGCAGAGAGGATGTCGTTGTGGAGGTTTTCGACATCAAAGACGGAGCTGGCTCAGAGGACTGGAGCTGCTAGGTAAGTGGCTCGTAGGGATGCAGTGAGTTGCTCCTGGGTAAATACTGGGTGGAAGTTGTGCAGATTGACGCAAGCATAGTCCTTATCCCCCTCTTTGGGGTAGACATCCCAGCATCTAGTGAGGGCATCAGGTTTCGTGCCAAGGTGACCAGGATGGAAGCAGACAACCATATTGAATCTGGAGAGGAACTCCGACGACCAGGCTTGCTGGCAAGTCAGGAGCTTGGTTGTAGCGAAGTATTCAAGGTTTTTGTGGTCGGTGATGACATCAACTGGAAGCGCAGAACCTTCAAGATAGTGTCACCAAGCCTTGAAAGACTCATGAATGGCAAGTAACTCCTTATCATGGGTGTCATAATTGAGCTCAGGAGCTGACAGCATCCTAGAGTAGTAAGCAACCAGCCAGATTTCCTCATCTGGACATTGGAGAGAATAGATTCTGGCTATAGCATAGTCGGAAGCATCGGTTTCTACAATCATAGGGGTGTCAGGCATCCAATGAGTAAGGATAGGAGCGGAAGTGAAGGCATCTTTGAGTTTCCGAAATGCGGATTGACAATCGTCAGAGAACAACCATGAGACAGCTTTGCAGGTAAGGCAGGTCACAGGAGTGACTATGGTGGAGTAGTTGTCGATAAATCAATGGTAGAAGTTAGCAAAGCCTAAGAAGGACTGTACATCCTTGACTTTATGAGGTTCAGGCCAATCCTGTATGGCTTGGACTTTCTTGGCAGACATGGTAAGTCTGGCTGGAGATAGGCAGTATCTGAGGTACTTGGTAGAGTCAGTGTGGAACTCACACTTCTCAGGTTTCACATAGAGATTATATTTACAGAGTTGTCAGAGGACTTCCCAGACATGCTTCTTGTGGGCGGACTTGTCTGCAGAGAATATCAGGATGTTGTCCAGGTAGATGATCACGTAGACATCAAGTAGATCTGTGAAGATTATATTCACGAACTGCTGGAAAGCAGTGGGGGCATTCGTGAGACCGAAGGGCATTACCAGCCACTCATACGAGCCATAATGCATGCAGAAAGATGTTTTCCATTCATCACCCTCAGCGATGTGGACCAGATGGTATGCATGCCGGAGGTCAATTTTGGTATAGATCTTAGTGTTGCTCAGAGCGTCTAGGAGATCGGAGATGCCTGGAAGCAGGTAGCAGTCTTTCTTCGTGGTCTTGTTCAGTCCTCGAAAGTTGATGCAGAGGCGGAGTGAACCATCCTTCTTGCAGACAAACAGGACCAGAGTGGCATGAGTAGAGAAAGAGGGATGGACGAATCCATTCATGAGGTTTTCATTGAGGAACATATGAAGTGCCTCAAGCTCTGTGGAGGAAAGGGAGTAGAGAGTGCCAAGGGGAGGAGAGGTGCCATCTTCCAAATCGATCTTTAGATCGTGTTCACAATGAGGAGGTAGCGTGGATGCTTTGCTCTTGCTGAAAACATCAGCGAACTTGTGGTGGTCCAGAGGTATATCAGAGAGGTCTACCAGATCGTCAGAAGTGGCAGAGGAACAAAGGTTACTCCCTTTGAAGTGGATTTGGAGACTGAATTTGACAGAGCCTTCCTGGCAATAAGCTAGTGCAAATGCAGGTGCACTAACAAACGCAATAGGAGGGGCTTTGCAATCACGGAAACATGGTGGATCGGAAGAGTCAGCCAGAGGTATGACTAGAGGCTGTGGGGGTGAGCTTGGAGGTGCTGGCATGGCTTGCACAGGTGAACGGAATGAGATACTGCTCATAACCCAATCAATCAACAGATTGTGGTGGGTGAGCCAGTTGTGTCCTAGAACAAGAGCACAGGAGCCATCAAGCAGGGTGACATATAATGTCGTCAGAGTGACATCACCAGTTTCGAAATGGATAGAGATGTTGAGAGCTTGGGTAATGGTTGAGTTCATAGTGCCATCGAAAAGGTGGAGTTGGAGCAGAGGAGGTACAGAATAGGTCGGAAGTCCATGGTTATTAACAAAAGTTGTATCTATAAAACAATCAGAGGATCCAGAATCTACGAGTGCTGAAAATGAAGGAATATCATAGGCAACTAGAGAGACAGTGGATATGAGGGATTTGAGATCAGAGAGAGCGGACGCATTGAGTCAAATCTCCTTTATTGTGCGGTTGTCATCAATGCAACCTCCAGACTGTGTGGAGCTGCGGAGGTTGTGGACTATTTTTCCGACTCCTTAGAGTCAACCAGTTTGTCTTCCAGGGTTGCAGTGGTGGTAACCACACAAGCCTTGGAAGCCTTCAAAGAAGACTTCTTGCAGTCCTTTGCCATGTGATCAGCTAGGCCACAGAACATGCAGAGCTTCTCATCAAAGCGACATTGGCATTCGGCGGCGATGAGTTTGCCATCTGAGCCAAGTTTCGACGAGAGGTTGGGTTTAGGGGTGGAGGTGTTGGTGGACTTGCCACTAGAGTTATTTGAGGTGGATGATGATGCAGTGGGAGTGGGAGTGGAGGAATGGAAGGACAAGTTATTGGTGTTGGAGGACAAACCAGAAGCTTTGAAAGCGTGGTTTACTTCCTCTTTGTGCTCCCAATACCTTTGGTTGATTTGTTGCGCAAGAGTGCGCATTGCATAGATGGTGTCAGGCTTACCCTGACATGTGATCTCGTCCTTGATATGATCTGGAAGTCCGTTGTAAAAGCTCCGGCAGAGTGCACTGGAACCCCACTCACAGACTTGGTTTGCGAGTCGATTCCACTTGATGATGTACTTGCTGATGCGCTGGTTATTGTGCATGTGCAGCTGCTTGAGCTGAGCCTCTGCTTTAGCAATGGGATCATAGGGGCCAAAGTTGGCCTGGAGCTCATAGAGGAATGACTGCCAGTTGTCCATCCAGAGCAGGTGATGCTCTGGAGCTACATCTCTGAGCAAATCTGGCTTGAAGTAGTCCAGGGCCATGCCCTTCAGGTAGCATTGGGCAAATGTGACTTTGTTACGGTCCATTCTGAAGGATTGGGGGTTGGCTTGGAAATTCAGTTCACATTGAACAGCAGACAAACAAAGCTTCTTCAGATCAGATCCATCGAAGGTGTCTGGTTCACAGACTTTGGTTTTGGACTTGGAGGAGCCTCTTCAGTGATGGAGGGCTTGGTGAGTCATGTTGCAGATGGCATCAATGAGGTTGTTTATGGGGTCATTGTTGTTGATGAATGGATCATCGGTTTCGGAGTTGGAAGAGTCAGGGGAGTCATCTGAGTCACTGTTGTCATCACCATCCCCGCCTCCTGCTCCACATCCTACTGGGTTCTCTGGACATTTACCATGAAGATTTTCATCGTCCGGAGGTGGCTTGCAGAAACAGGAGGGGAGGGGAGTGAGCGGAGAAGTCAAGATGCCTTGCAATTCTGAGATTGAGGGCATGGTATGTGCAGTGAGACTGATGAACTCGCCGGGAATTGTTTGGTGACTGCCAAAGGCAGTCTGGAGCAGATTGTTGTGAGTTGTGTGGAGAGCACAAGTACGGGTGTGGCTAGTCATAGTTGGGAACTTTTAACAAGTTTTAGTTCAAATATACTGTTAGATCTGGTTCTTCCGGACAAGTCCGATGAAGTCCAGAGGTGCACAAGCACAAGAGGTCAGAGGTTGGGGTCAGAGGTGTACTGGAGGTATGATGGGGGTCGGAGGTAGATGAAGGAATGAGGTCGTTGGCATAGGACTTATATGTCACGCCCTTGCCAGTTCCCTAAGGACCTCATATTTTAGAGGAGAATGAGAGTAAAGGTCAAGAGTGACTCAAAGGAAGTGATTAAGTTGATATTCGAACTGAGATACTAAAGACAAAGTATGGAGGTTTATATATGGAGGACTCAGGTCCAAATGACTAACTACATGGAGGTCAGAAGTAAATATCCCCACACTGTGATGGAGGTAAGTATGCCTGGAGCTGTGCTACTAAGCGAGACACAGATTTGAAGTTTGTTAGCAATGATGAATGTCATATGAAATGAATAATAGGAACAGAGTGAACATTGGAGGAAAGCAGAGACAAGTCCGGAAAGTGAGAAAGGAGAAAAGGTCAGAATATGGTCGGAGTCAATTCAGAAGCCCGAAGTTGGACTTAATGAAAATCTGGGATATGACAAAACTCCTGCACCTATATTTTGGGACACTCTCCTACACTATGATCCATTGAGTGTGCTGGAAGAGCAAAACCTCATCTATCATCTGTTTACACTTGCCAGCAACTCCTAGGGCCCTACTCCACAGCCTCTGGACCAGTTCTAACTACTGATCCTGTCACCTGATTCACTGTGTTCTCCTCTCACACATTCTAATCCAATCACACCTCTTCCAAGCTCGTTCTTCTGGACTTGCATCAGAACTCCTTTCACATTGGTCACCCTCTCCTCTAGAGCTATGTAAATTACCTCCTCTCTATGAACACCCACCTCCTCATAGTCTCTCACTCAATCCTGTTCATCTCACTAATATTAAAGGATCACTCCTGAGCCCATTCTGCACTTTCCTCATTGTGTGCAATCTCTATCACAACTCCTTACTTCCACCTCATATCTGTTACTCAGTTCTGTCCTACTGTTGCTCTACAACTTTGGTCACTCTGAAGAGCTCCAGACTTCGCAACTCCACCAGTGTCTTCACTTGTCATCAACTCTTAGGTTTTTAGTGACAGATAACACTACTGAATGACACCATATACTAAGCAAATCCTGTCCTTGATGGGATCATGCCATATCACTCCTTACCCACTCCAATCATGAAATTGGTCATAATCCATGACACTTAGCAATCTGCCACTATCCATTGTTTGTCCACTTTTCCATGCATATTTGCATTTCAGACATATAGGACTTATACAGTCCTGTTCTCCTAGAGCTTTGTCATGTCTCCTCTGATCAAAAATTCCTATCTGCACCCTTTCTAGGTCTATCCAGGATGTTCTTGGCCTACAGTCATCACCAATGTCCTTATCCACCCTTGAATTTGATGTTCTACATCTCCAGCAGTGCTATCTGCACCTCAGGAATACTCCTCCCTCCTGTTGTTCTGTGTCAGAATGATCCAGCAGTAGTATATCACCCTCTAGACATTGGGATGTCTAGCCTAAGAAGGGGAATAAGAACTAGCTCACTCATGTCATTCTTACTTCTGCTTCCTGACTCACTTGCACAGGACACTGCTTGCTGCATCCCTCTGAGTCTACACTGAAGCATCCATACCACTCTGGCATCTCTGACACATCTGAACAAACACTTTCTGATGGTTCTTCTCCTACCTTGCTTTGGTCACTCTGTGCTGTAGCTTTGAGGACTCCCATCTACCCTTCTCTTTCAGATTGCTTGTCATGACCTTTGGTCTCTCTTCAGTGTCTTAGTTGAACAACTGTACCTCCTAACCATTAAGTCCTCTGACTAACTTCCATCCCTGCTCCTGCTTTTGCTGGTTTGCTATTAGAGTCACCACTGACAACATCCCTAACATAGATTGTTATATCAGTAACAGATCTAATGCAAACTTCTTTCCAAGTTCCTCCACACTTTGCAACTCACTCAGCACTTGAAAATGCTGAACTCCAGACCTCCTGAACTCTGGACAAACTCATACTTTAAAGAAGCAATGATCCCACTCATTTATACAATAGCAACTACAAGGTCATATAGAGGAATGCAACAGGGATAACTAATTATATTACTCTTTCTCTTCACTCTCTATATCACTCTCCATCTCCTTCATGTTCTCCATCTCTTCCACTGCTTCCTCCACCCCCTCCATTGTGAGTGCCCCCTTACACCCCAACCATTGATCCAAGACAATCACCAACGAGCCCCTTGTTTACAGACTACTGATGAAGAATTATCACCACCCCCTCGACCCTCTCCGAAAACTCCAAAACATCAGAACTGGACAACTCAGACATCAACCTTCTCAGCACTACTAAAGAAGACCCCACACTCAACTTAGCAGAACAATTATATTACAGTGCCACTATCCCATGTTCCCCCAGTCCCCCATCTTGTCCACCAACCCCTCCTTGCATCTCTACACCACCCATACCCATGTCCTCATCAAAACCCACTGAACTGTGCCTTGGTGCCCTCAAACCCTTTGATGGTGATTATGAGAAGCCATCCCATGGCTCAACACTATTGCCATCTACCTCCTTGTTAACAGGGACATATACACCACCAACTCAAAACAAGTAGAGTTTGCCCTATCATTTATGATCAAAGGAGCTACCCAAACCTGGGCTGCCACCTTCTGCACCAAATGCCTTTCTGCCAGCCCTCCCTCACTTGGAATGTGGGCTTATTTTCAAACAGAATTCAAGAAAACCTTTGAACACCACAACATTATCAGCAAAGCTATTTACTGGCTCTCCACCACCCACATGACAAAGAAAATGAAGAATAACAAAGAAACCTGGGAACCATCCCTCATCAAATACAATGCTCAATTCAAAAACAAAGTCGCTATCACTGGCATTATTGCTGAGGAAGTCCTCATCAGATACTATGCTGCTGGACTTCCCCCCTGGATCATGAGAAGGATCATGACCACTGGTGATACTGTCCCCACCAAAGTCACAGAATGGTACACCAAAGCCAAATGGTATCAGACCCAATCTGACTGCACTGATGAAATTGCAGGTCGCAACTGAAATGCTGGGCGAACCTTCCACCCATTTATCCAGAACTCTGTCATATCCCAGATTTTCGTGAAGTCCAACTCCGGGTTTCCGAATAGACTCCGAGCGTATTCCGATGTATTTCTCCTTTCTCGCTTTCCGGACTTGTTCTCCGCTTTCCTCCGGTTTTGACTCTGTTCCTATTATTCACCTCGTATGACACTCATCATTGCTAATAAGCTTCAAGTCTGTGTCTCGCTTAGTAG